>JAEIFK010000688.1:867500-1142500 GCA_018901825.1 Drosophila funebris
GTTGTATTCCCTATATAAGACACCTGGGCAGCTGTTGTTATCAGATCTAATCAGTTCTTTCAAGTGTTCACAATGCGCTGCCTTCTCCTCATTCTGGGACTGTTCCTGTCCCTGTCCCTGGGATTGGCATGGGAAATCCCAGAATACGAACTGCATGGCATGATGAGGACGGATGAGCGAATAGCCTCGCATGGTTATCCAACAGAGACCCATGAGTTGGAAACCAAAGATGGCTATGTGCTGACCCTCTTTCGCATTCCGTATTCCCACAAATTGAACAATCAGAATGAGAAGCGTCCTCCGGTGCTGTTGCAACATGGTTTGTTCAGCAACTCCGACTGTTGGCTAAGCGCTGGGCCGGATAACTCTCTGGCCTATCTGCTGGCCGATGCGGGCTACGATGTCTGGCTGGGGAATGCGCGTGGCAACATCTACTCTCGGGCGAATAATCAAATCTCCTTGAATAGCCATCGCTTCTGGCACTTTGATTGGCATGAGATTGGCACCATCGATATTGCTGAGATGATCGATTACATTCTAATTGAGACGGGCTACACTCAGCTGCATTATGTTGGTCACTCCCAGGGCACAACTGTCTATCTGGTGTTGCTCTCCGAGCGTCCAGAGTACAATGACAAGATCAAGTCGGGTCATCTGCTAGCTCCTTGTGCGTTCTTTGAGCACGGCAGGTCGGCAGTCTTCAGATGGCTTAGCCCATTGGTGGGCAAACCAGGTGGCATGTGGAATCAACTGTTGGTGGACACGGAACTGATACCGCACAACAATCTGGTCAATCGTTTGATCGACAACAGCTGCGGCACTGGCAGCCCCTACGATTCCATCTGCAAGAACGCCTTCCTGATGTTCGCCAATGGTGGCTATCAGAATATCAATATCGTAAGTAACAGCGTATGCTCAATCCTTTCCCAACAACTTGCAAGGGAGCAGAGTAAGTTTTCCTAATTAAATTCCATTTCTCTTCTCTGCACTTAGACCGCCATGCAACAGATGATTGAAACCCATCCGGCTGGCTCCTCCAGCAACCAGGGCATTCATTACCTGCAGCTGTCGGTTTCAAGTTTCTTCCGTCAATACGACTGGGGCACTAAGAAGAATCAGGAGCTCTATGGCCAGGATTTGCCGCCAGACTATGATCTCAGTCTGATTACAGCCAAAACGCATTCATATTCCAGCCAGAATGATGCACTTTGTGGGCCACAGGATGTCGATACGCTCGTCTCACAGTTCCCCCACCTGGAAGAAGATCATCGTGTGCCCTGGGCAAGTTTCAATCACTTGGACTTCATTGCGGCCAACAATATGAAGGAATTGATCAACGATTTGGTTATCGACAGAGTTAACAAATACGAAAGCCGTTAATTAATCCTGATCTTGAAATAAACAACAATTACAATTCAATTACAGCTAAAGCTAATTCTAGCTGTATTCCAGCTGAGTTATCAGCTTTTAGCTATTTTATTTTTAGCCTGATTAGATAGTAACTGTATATACTACTTGTGGTATTAACTTAATTATAACGTTTAGCTTGGGTTTAGACAACTGCCAATTGATAAGTTGGCAGGGGTCTTTAAAGGGGGTATAAAACACTTGAAATTAAGATTTATTTGCCTAATATTTTAGAAATGTAACTACGTATTTTGATAGAAAGCAATTGGAGATTTATACAAATATTAAAAGGTTTTTAAAGCAGCAGGATATAGATATCTGAGTAAATTATATATGTAAGCTAAATTTTAGAAATTCTCTTCTGTATAATTTATATATATGTTTACAGAACTTTTAATTCTTATTTAAATTGTCTTAAAACTAAAGAACTTTAAGCACTATTTTCAATCACAAAAAATGCCAGTTTACCTTTATTAAAAATCAATTTCAAATTGTTTTCATTTAAATAAAGGTATTTTAATAGGCAAACTCTTAGCTGCATACTATAAAATAATACAATTGGATATATTATGTATTTATTTATTACTTATTTTACAATGTGTAGAAATTCTGAAAGGGTTCTAAAATTCAAAGAATTTAATATTACTTATAAAATCCACAAAGTTTTCGAAGCTATTTAATTAAGTTGCTTAGAAATACAAAGAAAATAAAAACTGTGTTTAGATTAAAAAAAAGGAAATCGCTTGCAATTTAAAAATTGACTTCTTTTGTTGTTAAAATAAAAAGCTATTAAATATATTATTATTTGATTTAAATGGTTTAAAATTGTGTTTATTCCAAACACTATTGAAGCAGCTGCCAATGCAATCTTAAGGCATCATTATTGGGAGGCGTGCGACAGGAAGTTGTACTCGGACTTGTGCAATAATCCAAAGACTTCATAAACAAAGCTCTAAGCAGACATCTACATACACATATCTATATCTATATATATCTGTATACATATGCTATCCAGGTCTATAGTATTGGGTTATAGTAGCTGTAGTCTTCATGCAGCTGCGCAACTTTAATCAAAAAACACACAAAAAAAAAAAAGAAACTTTTTGCGCCAAGAAGCGTAACATGGCTTTTCAACAAAATTTTGTAATCATTTAACAAAAAAAACGAAGAAAAAAACAATAACAACACAAAATGTAAGAAAAAACAGAAGTTGTAGTTGTTGCTGTTGTTGTTGTTGTTGTTGTTGTAGCAGGGAGTGAAACGGCACGAAGAGTCTAGAGAGTCTATAAGTCTTTATACGCATGCGCGCGGAGTTTACATCAAACGAACCTTGAAATTATTGTCGTTTTCATCATTGTCTGTAATTTCTTTGAGCTGGAGAGCTAAGCTGACTCTTGGATCTACACCTGCCGCAACTAAGTGTGACTTGAAGGTCTGCCTGTTTGATGTTTTTTTTTTTTTTGTTTTTTTGTTGATTTTGGCGACAGTTTCACCAGCCTTATCGAGTTTGCCTGACTCTGTTTCTGCATTTTGCTCTGATTTCTTTTGAGTCTCTCCTAATTAAATAACTGTTAGTTCTTTCAACGGTTTTGTGGCAACACACAGAGAGAGCACATAAGATATGTTCGATGAGATAATCAAAGTATTTTTATAGGTAGCGCAGTTAATTAAGCCGGAACAACTAATGCAAAGGCAACAGACACTGCATGAACTGACAGGCAGCGCCATCTAGTGTTGGAAAGTGGCAGTTACCATTACGTACAAGACACACTCACACTCCTAACAATTCTTTTAACTGTTGATTATTATATTATTCGAATATTTAAATAATTTTAAAACATTTTCTAAATAAAGTATATAGAAAATACTAACGAATTTCTTTACATTATATTTATATTCATATTGTTTTCTACCCTAATATTGTAAACATTTAAAACCCCCTTTTCCCCAAGCTTACTCCAATTGCAGTGCATCCAAAATATCCAAATGAGTGTCTATATTTCTTTTATATTTTATAATATATATTATATTTAATATTTAAGCAAACAACTTTGCACAATTGATTTATGTAAACTTCACTTAATCTTTAATTTCTTTGCTTCTTTCTCAATATTTTTCACTTCACTTTCAAGCCCACTATTGCTTTTCTTGCTTAATTTCTCATTAATTTAATTAAAAGACGCAGTAAACGTGAATTTTTTTTTTGGAGCCGTTTAGGCCGTTTCTATTTGAGCCGTCTTTGCGAACCGTCGCGATTGGAATGCGCGTTAAAACTGTTTCTGAAAACGTTATGTGAAGCCATAAGATTACTCAAGATTTCTACGAATGTTTTGAGTGCTCAACATTCAATGGAATGCGGGGGAGTAGAGCAAAGAAGTGAATGCTTCCTGCCTGTGCAATATCGGAGTCGAGTTGGCTCCACACTTGGCTGATTCTCACTCATCAGCCAGCTTAGAGACTTGGCCAGCAACAGTTGTGGATCGCATGTGGATCGCATGCTGCAGCTGAACTGTGACCAAGCTCTTTCCAGGGGTCGTTTCAAGCTCTCTGCTTGGTCATGTTGCTGTCGGAGCGAGGTTATTTATGCCAAGATTAAGTAAAATAAACAGATTGAAATTGCAAGTGAAATTAACGAATTATTTGAGGAAATTGTTGGCTCAGCAGCGAAGGCCAAAAGCGAATTCACATTAAACAGAAAAGCAAGCTGAAAGGCCTGAAAGGGAGAGGAGAGTAGAAGTAATTTTAGACAAATGTAAATGCCACAGTCGACTTTAGGAGAATCTTAATAAATATACTGCCAGCATGTTTATTTTAATTTTATTTATTACTATTAAAAAAAGACTGGAAAAAGCGTTGTTTAATTTTACATGTATTTAATTATATTTATTTATATTATAAATTATATAAATAATAAATATTTTTTAATAAACTTTTATAAAATAATATTATTATTTTAACTTTTTAACTTTCCTTTATATTAAATAATTAGTTAAATTCTTAGTTACTTAAAATAAGTTCTAAGCTTTAATCTGGAATTAAAACTGTTTTTCTTTTCGCTAAAATTGACAAACATTGCATTCCTCTTTATACTTTAATAAAAATAGTAAACAATTTATTACGAACATTAAACCACACATTAGTGTGCCTAGTCTGAGCTACATATTTAAGTTAACAAGTGCTGCGTAATTTAAGCTTAATTGTCATGAAATATTGCTTCAAGTTATTTGTTTCACTTTCATTTCCTAGCCCGATATCTCACGATATATATCGCGTTACCTCTCTCAGTCGCTCTATGCTCGCTTCACATTTGCTAAATTAAATTAAAGGCCTCATAAAGCGCGCGATTCACAACAAAATTTTCTTTCAATCGTCAACATTTTGGTCTCTTTGCTTTTTTTTTTTTTTTGAGTTATGTTACATAAAACCGTCGTCAGATTTTGGGCATCGCTTGGCTGAGCACTGGGGACTGGGAATGGGGACTGGTACAGGTGCTACAACACTTCCCTTGTATATGTTTCCATTAAACAAATGACTTGCAGGAAAATATAAAAAGAAAAATAATTTCAAAAATTGTCAGCTGTCTGTTCGATCTGTTTGGTTGTATTTTTAGTCTGTACATAATATTTACTTATTTACTTGATATTTTCTAAGCTCAAGGCATCGACGTCAACATTCTCAAGGTTACAGAATTGAAATCAATACATCTAATTCTAATTTGCAATTCCAAGTGGAGTGGACATTGGAGAGTGCAATCAGCTTAGCAGACAGATAACCCCATCTTTGATTATGCATTAAGTGCAAGTTCAACGCACTAGCTGTTTTTATTGCACACGTTTGTATACCCTATAAAATATGATATGCAGTGTATGCTAAGTTTGTGCAAGTAAAGCAATAAAGTTGTAAACTTTGAAATTGTAGTCGAGAAGCGGAGTCTGTTACACAACTAACTGCAGGGTATTTTGTAGTCGACAGCTTCAGCTTCATTAGTTTTAATTGATTGATCTGCTTGCCATTTACAAGCCCTTGCCTCAAAGTCTTAATTAAATAAATGTCATTCTATTCAATTCAATTTCACTTTCAAGGTTAATTCAATTTCGTTTCCATTTACTAGCGAATTAACACTAATACACACACACATATTTACAGTTATGAATATGAATATTAGTTGTTACATTTTTGTAATATTTATGAAGTTTCTGTTATTTCAAATTATGATGAAAAACTATAAAGCTTTGGCTTGCTGTAAGCGTCATCTTTATGATTGTAGTAATAATTAAATAAATAATATTATTAATATGAAATATTATTAATGTAGCTATACGTCTAAAAATAAACTCAGAATGTTATTTAAAAACTGCTAAAGTTCTTTTAAATATTTGAAGAATCTAGTTATAATAAATATAAAAGTTCAATCTAAATGTTATGATTATAATTCAATTTAGTCGCATAGCTTTATTATTAATTATTAATTAATATTAATTTATATTGTTTATATTATTATTTTTTGAATTCCTTCTGAATTGAGATCTGCTGTCTGCTGTCGTGTGCCCAGTATAAAAATACCCTGTATATCTATTGACTTTCATGTAGATATTTCTTCATTTTTGTTTTTGTTTTTTTTGCATAATCACAGCACATGTATGTGCTTATGTATGTATGTGCTTATGTGTATGTGCAGAGACGCGTTCCCCAGAAGGAAACCCGCCTAGTTAAACTATTTCACAGTTGTTATTGTTGTCAATTGCCGGGCCTCCTCTTGGTATTGTTGCTACTTTCGCTTTTATTGAATTATAAATGGCAAAATCGAGGAAATCTTTTGCCATGGTGACAACAACAACAAATAGCTCTCATAATTGATGGGAACAACAACAACAGCAGCAACAACAACAACTGTTGAGAGTTTGCCAAGTGCCGACAAGTAACGAATATGAATCCGAATGCTCACGCGATATATTCGTGAATACGAATATATATATATATACATATATATAATTTGAACATTAGTTCGTTGCTGGTGAAAATGATTTGCTGACTTTCGAAATCAGTTGAAATCTGTAACTCGCGCTGTGGCGGCGTGTCCGATCCTCTAAAGAAATCAAACCACAATTGTAGACAACATGTTGCGCAAATGCCTCAGCACTTTGGTGTCCAGTCGACGCCAGTTGCAGCCACTGGCGCGATTGATGCATCATCAGGTGGCCACCAATCGACCACCAAAGATTCTAATCACGGGTCAGTTAATTTAGAGCATCACGTTTCAATGTGTTCTAACGTGTGTGTGCGTGTGTGTGTGTGTTGTTCTCCTCTTGGCAGGTGGTCTTGGCCAGCTGGGCATTGAGTGTGCCAAGCTGTTGCGCTCCCAGTATGGCAACGATAGTGTAATACTCTCGGATATCATTAAGCCCAGCCAGGCGGTGCTTGAGAATGGTCCATACATCTTTGCGGATATACTGGACTTCAAGGGGCTGCAGCGTATTGTCGTTGATCATCGCATTGATTGGCTAATACACTTCTCGGCCCTGCTCAGCGCTGTGGGTGAACAAAATGTGCCACTGGCTGTGAGGTAATCTCCTTCCAGATATTTTGCTGCCACATCATATTAATCTCCGTCTTTTTAGGGTCAACATTGAGGGAGTGCACAATGTGATTGAGCTGGCCAAACAGTATAAGCTGCGTATCTTTGTGCCCAGCACAATTGGCGCCTTTGGCCCCGATAGTCCCCGTAATCCCACGCCGAACGTAACGGTATGTTTTCCCGCCGTACAACTCGTGTTTGTTCGATATTATGTAAATTGCGGCCTCATTCCTTCCCATAGATACAAAGGCCTCGCACTATTTATGGCGTTTCCAAGGTGCATGCTGAACTGATTGGAGAATATTATTATCACAAATTTGGCTTGGATTTCAGATGCCTTCGCTTTCCGGGCGTCATCTCCAGTGATCCTCCTGGCGGTGGCACCACGGGTAAGTCTTTCGTTTCGTTGTATTATTGACATAGAAAATGTATCTCACAGATACTTTCGCCTGGCTAACCATGTCATCTGGCAAATGATTTAAAAGGCTTTATTAATGCCAATTGTTGATAGTTTAATGCAACCGATAGCATGACAATGCAGTTGCCAGTATCTGTGTATCTGTCAGATACAAATCAACTAGCTTACCTCTTTCGAGTTGCCTCTGCCGTAAGCAGGCCACTGATTAAATCATTTAGCCATTTCCAGCTGCTATTTTCCTATTTATTTAGCTGGAAAATTAGTTATTTGAAATAATCTCACCTCAATAGGTGAACATAACCTAACAAATTGAAGTGCTTCACTTATTTGAAATTTAATTCAACAAATTCCATGTATTAAATGTTAAACATCTCTTAAGTTAACCCAATATTTAGCTAAACATAACCTCAAAATATTTCTTCCTGCCTTTACATTAAAGTTGCTCTTTAGTTAACCTAATATAATGTCAAACATAACCTCAAATTTTAGCTTAGCTAAACATAACCTCAATAAATGCGCTACTTTCGTATAATCAATGTTTATTGTACATTTTATAGTTCAATTCCCAACATAACCTCAAAAAATGTTTTTCTTTCCTTAAATTTACATTTACATTCATTGCACTTTAGTAGAACATAACCTCACTCTACTATTACTACTCTTTCTACTACTAATCTTTCGACTACTACTTCTCTCTCTACGACTACTATGTCTTCTACTACTCTTTCTACTACTACTCTTTCTTCTGCTACTCTTTCTACTGCTACTCTTTCTACTACTACTCTTTCTTCTACTGCTTTCTCTACTACTACTCTTTCTACTACTACTCTTTCTTCTACTGCTTTCTCTACTACTACTCTTTCTATTATTACTTTTTCTACTACTACGCTTTCTTCTACTACTCTTTCTACAACTGCTCTATATACAACTCTTTCTACTACTACTCTCTCTACTACTACTCTTTTTACTACTACTCTCTCTACTACTACTCTCTCTACTACTCTTTTTACTACTACTCTTTCTTCTACTACTCTCTCTTCTACTACTCTTTCTACTATTACTTTTTCTACTACTACGCTTTCTTCTACTACTCTTTCTACAACTGCTCTATATACAACTCTTTCTACTACTACTCTTTCTACTACTACTCTCTCTGCTACTACTGTTTCTACTTCTACCCTTTCTACTACTACTCTTTCTACTACTACTCTCTCTACTACTACTCTCTCTACTACTACTCTTTCTTCTACTGCTTTCTCTACTACTACTCTCTCTATTACTCCTCTCTCTACTACTACTTTTCCTACTACTATTCTCTCTACTACTACTCTCTCTACTACTACTGTTTCTACTTCTACTCTTTCTACTACTACTATCTCTACTACTACTACTACTACTATCCTTTCTACTACCACTCTCTCTACTCCTACTCTTTCTACTACTACACTCTCTACTACTACTCACTTACTACTCTTTCTATTGCAGACTATGCTGTTTCCATATTCCATGATGCACTGCGTCATGGCAAGCACACCTGTTACCTGAAACCCGACACACGCCTGCCCATGATGTACATTGAGGACTGTCTGCGGTAACTTTAATAAATCTCTCAACAATTATTTCCAATATTTTCCACATTTTCTACTCCTACTTCACAGTGCTTTGTTTGAGTTTATGCGGGCGCCCAGCGAGCAGCTGAAGCGTCGCGTCTACAATGTGACTGCCATGTCGTTTACGCCGGAGGAGCTGGTCGAAGAGCTGAGCAAACATGTGCCCCATTTGCATGTGGTGTATCAACCAGATAGTCGACAATTGATTGCCGATTCATGGCCTGAGGTGTTCGATGATTCCGATGCAAGACGCGATTGGAATTGGCAGCATAAATATGATTTAAATAATCTGGTTGATTTCATGGTCAAGGATGTGCAGGAGAACTACATTAATGTTGAGAATGGAAAGAGTCCTAACTGATGCTCGATCTAAGCACCGTGCACCACTGTGAGGAAAACCGCATCTAGTATTCCACAAAGAATCTAATGGCATTTAAATGAAAGCATTTTACCTTCTGAAAGTTATGTACAATTTGAATACTCTTTACACAATACTAGGAAAACTGTTAAGTAATTGGTTTGAATAAAGGAATAAGGATAACAGTCCTTGATATGTTCAAGAAACAATAGCTTTTTATTTGGGTTTTGTTTAGAAGGATTTGCAAGGGCAAATAGATCTTTCTACTCAAAACAAACAGGTCTATCGATTGGCTTTAAGAAAGAGACAGAGAGAGAGACATGGCTAAGAATAATATATACTTAAACAAAATTATATTTCTCTCTGCAAATTATACACAATACGACCAGGAATTCACAGATGTTCCTAGCTAGACAGAGTGGTACCAAATAGAGAATAGACAATGTATAAAACACAACATAATAACAATATTTGGGATGTGTGTGTGTTTTGGATTTAAAGCTTTTATTACACTTGATTAATTAATAAATCTAAGCACCTTTTTGGGATTCAAATAGCAATCCAGATTTGTGTTAAGTTCCGTGGCTTAAATGCTACTTAAACTACGTTATACAATGCATTACGGTTAGGCGAGATACTAAGTATGTATATAAATATATAGAACTCTTAACAATTGATAGCTTGTTAGATATCAAACTCTTCGTCCGTTTCAAGGTAACGACAGAGCGACAGCGGCTTGTAATGATGCAGACAACCGCCATGTGTGGCAATATACAAATCGGCTGAGTCAGCCAACAATTTGGATTCACATTTATCATCTAGTTGTATATTATTTTTGGAAAAATTCTGCTTTCGTTGCTGTGTTGCTTGTTCTCGTTGTGCGCCGTCTGTAAACGAGCAGAGAGCAAAGAGTTTTCTCTATCAGTTTGATATTTATTTCAGCGGATTCTTCTTAATCCAAATGTATTTCAATTTTGTTGGCCATTCACAAAGTGTATGCATTTAGAGAAATGCAATTATTTACATAATTCGTATTCTTTATAGTTCTTCCAATAACATTTATTATTTTCATCTATATCAATTGAATAATATGCATAGAACAATTGGCAAGAAATTCAAGAATATAACATGTATTAAAGTAAAGTATGAAACACACATTTAACATTTATACACCAATTGAAAATTGAAGAAGGAGTAAACCTTCTACTGCAAAATGAGATTTATATTTGAGATGGAGAATTCTTTCTGGGACTGAAAAAGATGCAAGCAAGAAAGAATGAGATCAACTCATTGCACAATAAAATGATTTGTTGACTATAATCCATTATTAGACTTGCATAGATGAATATTAAGTACAAATGAGTAACAACAAGTAACAGTTGAGCTTGAACCACAATTACTCAATTTACAGGGTATCAAGTTTGGTATATAAACATAAAATGCAGTTGATTATCTCAAATTGTGTTGCAAACACTTTGTGAAGGTCCTGTTGCCAATTTGGATAGTGTAATGCTTAACGTTAGTTAATATAATGCTTAACTAGAGATTGCTTAAGTATTAGCTTGATTGATTGCAACGTTTAAGTAATTGTTATTGTATTAATTATTTAATTTGATTGATTTGATTTGATTCCAATTTTAAGTACATAAAATAATCATTAATTAAAAACCGATTAGTTGCAAGTTGTAATACAAATTATTTAATCTTCATTTTCGTTATTTTGTACAATGCGGCGATATACAACAATTCACATGATATAAACACATATATATATATAATTATATGTATATATACATTTATTTATATATGTATTATTGATTGATTAATTGATACGATTGCCATTTGAATGTGGATATTTATAACAATTGCTTTGGCTCATTTCTATTGCTTTTTTTCTTTACACATTACGTATACGCGACGTTGGCACGCCGTCCAAATGTATGCCTAATGTTATCTATATGTGTGTGTTTATATGCATGTGTGTGCTCTTCTGTGTGAGTAAAATGCTAATTTTTGGATATACATTTTAAAATATTGCAAATTCGGCGGCAAATGGAAATCTTTTAATTTGTTTTTATTTTGGTTTTGTGACAAAGAGAGACGTGTCGGTGAACTGTTGCATGTTGTATGTGTGTGTGTGTGTGTGTGTGTGTGTGTGTGAGCATATGTGCGTGTGTGCTATATACATATAATGCATACACAAATACACATTTTGTTTATATGCAGGTTTTTAGATCATATGCGACATCATGCAACGACTCACATCACGGTTAGCGCGATGCAAATGACCTTGATAATGTTGATAGATGCGTGGATGTTGTTGCTGCTGTTGTTGTTCGTGTTGTTGTTGTTGGTGCGTCTGCTGTTGAACCTGCTGCGGCTGTTGTGCACCATAATCATAATCCATAAGGCACGCCTGTGTGCCAATCATTTGTGTGGCAGGCAGCGAAAAGAAATCTGTAAACGAAGAATCCGAATTAGTTTTCAAATTACACTCAAAATTTTATAATATATATTTAATTAAATAAAAGTCGGCTATATTCGATTAGGATATACCCTAAAAGTGATTTCAAATTTGAAATAAATGATTTTAACCAAATTAATGGGTATCTACTAGTCGCGTACTCTCGTTTAGATAATATTACTAATTACTTAAACTTATTTTGGTTAATAAATTGGTTGTAAATTGTAAAATTGCGTTTTTGATATTGTGTTAATTCCAAAAGCAAATGCTGACGCCAGCTTTACAGTCGCGTCTCTGTCGCGTCGCTGCCAGCGATGACAGTGCCCCAATTACCGTTCAACTTATTAATAGCCGGTAATGCAAACGGCACGACAGCGACGCGACAGCGCAGTCATCGGTTATCGGTGCTTATGCTGCTGCTGTCAGCGATAACATTCGAATGCTGAGAATGCGTTAACTGAATAAAAGCGACAGACTAGCTGATAAATGGCAAATAAAGGTATAAAAGCAAATATAATAAATAAAAAATCGATCATTTGGCAACGGGGTTGACGGACTAGCGATAAGTTTAAATTTACTTTTGGAGTAAAATGGGGTATATTAAACGAAATATAAGAAACAATTACAATCAGCACTCGTAATAATAAATCGAATATTTCCGTTGGCTTCTGAAATCATAGATGGCAAAGATTTATTATGTATAACAGTTCTAGATAAGTTGGCAAACTGAAAACAGGGTATTTCTAAACCGACTACCCTCGCGTAAAGCGCTCTTACTTATATTGTATGAGGTCAGCCAACGATAAACGGAAAATTTTATAGCAACTGTACCAACAATATGCATGTTAGTATTTACCTAAGTACGATATACTCCAGTAATATTAATAATAATTGCTACTAGTATTTGTTATGTATATTACATACTAATTGCATTCAGCTGTGATAGAAACATGTTTGATAGAAAATGCAGCAGCCTTAGTAACTAGTACATATAACGCCAATGGCGCTATGCTTATCGCCAAGGGTTAAAGGTGTTGTCAAACACACACAAATTAATATATATGTGATGCAGCCTGGCCATGTGAATGTATTTTTCCATATTTTATCAACTAATCCCTGGCTGATTACAATATTTATATAGTTTAAGGGCTTTCAAATCTCTCTTCTAAAGCGTTATACATTTTGTATAGTATTCGCTGCAGCAATGCAACTGTACTACTTGCGTGTTATACTATAATAATCATGTGCATGTCAACTTTTCATATTTTGCTTTGCTCCTTTTACGTTGCGCTTTAAGCTCTAGCGTATGACAACACAAGCAAACAAAGACACACTCGTACACATGCAATGTATCCAATAAGAAAGAGTATCAGCAAATGCTGCGCACCTTCGTCAACCTTTTTTGTGCTTGCTGTCAATGTAGAATCAACACAGATAACAGTAAATTACTGGAAATTCGGATAAGGATGACCCAAAATTGCAAAAGAAAAAAAAACCCAAAAACGACAGCAGTGCCAAAAAGTTTCGAAATGCGATTTTGTAACAACATTTACGAAATGTTTTCCACTGCCAGCGGCAAATAAAATTCGTACATTTTGTTGCTGTGCGTGCGGTGTGAAAAATTCAAGGCCAACCAGAAAAAAAATTACACATTTAATTATAATGTTTAAGTTTTATGCGCATAATTACCGTTACAATACTGTGCGACCAGATCGGCATCATCAAAGCGGCATCGCTTGACGGCCGTCAAGTTGTCCATCTCCATGTCCAACTGTTCATGATGTCCCATTGCGAAGCAGCGTTTCTTGCAACGTGCTTCGGCGGCAGCGGCAGCGGTAGCGGTGTCTTGGGCAGCGTCGACATCGCTCACTTGCATAGCCTGTATGTTGTTGTTATTACAGCTGTTGTTGTTGTTATCGGAAGCAGCAGCTTCATTATTTACAATTGCATAGCCATAGTAGCCATTTGAGGCGGATGCAATGTGAGAAACAACACGTGCATTGAATGGATCCACCACAGATGAATTGCGCGCCGCCGGTCCAGATTCGAAATTGACAGCATCAGCAGTCTCGCCATGTGCCCAGCACTCGAAATTTGTCAAAACCATTGCTGATGACTGGCTGATGCTATCGTCCGTGCGGTGAGCAGTGGAAATTTACCGAGAATTCTTGGTATAACGAAATATATAAAAAAGAAACACACACAGGCGCGAATCCAAAATCGAAACAAACAAGCGTGTTGTGTATTGAACGACGCTCGCTTTTAGACTGTACGTGCGGTGTTGCCGGCGGCGTATATTCAACTGCAACGAGCTGCTTTCAGTTAATTACTTCAAAATAAGCAACATAATGGTGAAATAAATTTAATTAATACGCGCGCACACACCACAGCACACCATACAGTGAACGGCAACAACAATACGAGGTAAAAACAACAAGACGCTGACGCCAATTGTTAAAAATAAATACAATCCGCGATACAAATCGATATATCGATTTCAATTCGGGTTTACGATAGTTTCTTGTCGGTGCAATCGATACTTTACTTGCTTCATGGTTGCCACTTAGTTTAAAATACTCGATTGAAGCAGGCTGAAGAATCGACTGGCATTGTTCATTCTATCATGTGATTGGCATACAAAAGAGAAACGAGAAAATAACAGAAATTAAAAGCATTTGCCACATTTCAATTAAAATATTGTAAGTATTAAGCCAAACATGAGCAACAAAACAAAGAAGGGCAACAGCAATGGGGGCGACAGTAGTCAAATCAAATTGGCTAAGCAGCGTTCTCAGGTATGCAAACCAAATAAAAACATATTGGCCCACATTTGCCGGCTCTGTTTACTAATAACGCCAATACTTTGCACATTGCAACTTTGTAGGATTCACAGGATTACAGTTCCTTCAAAGTGGTCCTATTCTATTGCTCTCTTATCGTATTCCTGCCCGTAGTGACGTTTTTTGCACTAAAAGGTTTTGTACTGGATCAGTTTTTTACCATGACGGAGTTGAGGGTAAACATTGCATCGGCTGTGGGCGCAGTTGCAGCGTTGCACGTTGCTTTGGGCCTGTATATCTACAGGGCCTACTTTGGCGGATCTAGCTCAAAGGCTGCACAGTCCAAGCAGGATTAACCGTGTCGATTCAGCTTACGTGGAGCAACGACTGTTAAATATGTACCATTTCCAATTAAAACGTTTTTGTTTCCGCTTCGTTTATATGATCTAAGCTTAGTAACATTAGCGTTAAGTAAAATAATTACAACTACCCACAATATTATGTTTATTTTCGTCTCTTCGTGACAACGGAGTGAAAGCTGCTCTGTAAATGGTGTACGTGTACCGTGGTGTAATCAAAATCATTGCATTGCATAATTTTCGATAACAAAACACGCGCAACATATTGTAATTTCTCCGGAGTCAATCCGTCATAGTGTTGTCAGTGCTTGATGTAAAGAATTGTGTTTTAAATATATATAATAAAAGAGATATGCGACATTTATTCGGTTGGGGCAAGACTATTGCACGTAACTATGGTTGGACGAATGCAATCCGTAAATTACTGCCCAAGCGAAGTAAACAAATTTACAACTTGGGCGTTTGCTTTGAACCAGAAGACGTGGTGAGTAGCTGCGCCAGCAACAATTGGTTGACTGCTTACAATTTAATTTAAATACATTATTTTCGATTCTTTGGGCATTTCGATTTGACGCTCTCTCTTTGTTTTAAAAACTGCTGACAGTTTAATTCCAATTGGAATTTGTTCTTGAAGAAAAGAGCAATTGCTCTATGTTAGAGATGAGCGAGTGATAACTCAATGAGCACTAGACTGTTAAATTTTTGAGAGAATTCTGTTAGTGAGGAGCACCTACGGCTAAAGAGGAGTAAGCTTGGAAGTGAGCTGTTAAACAGTAAAGAGAGAACTTCTGTTAATTGAGGAGTAACAATGGGGCAACGCTAAACCAGCTTATTATTTGTTTCGGCTAATGTGCTGTTTACTTCGTTATTTATTAATAATGCTATAATGTATTAGTAGAAATATGATTCCGAAAGACACAACTTCGGCAATCTGCGATAAATCTTATACATATACACACGTATGTGCGCCACAGCGTGGCAAACAAGACAGCATCTGCAACCACCTGTGAGAATTATTGAAAGCGAAACGCAAAAACAAACAAAACTATCACAACGTTGTCGACGTAGCAATAGTAAGCATGTTGTCGCTTCAGCTGCACAGACTACGACAGCATTTGTGGCCTTTTTGCCTGCATGTGGCCTTAATTGCCACCTCAACTAAAGGGCAATCAACAGCTGATTATCTCGTTGGTCGCAAACAGGTAGCATCCACAAACAACAACAGCAATTAGAATTTTAACAGCTGGAAGTATCTGTTAATTGAATTCATTCATCTCTTCCAGACGGTGTACAATCCTAGTCAGCTTTCGGAATCCCAGTTTCTAGAGTACAGCAATCTGTCGGATGGACTACATCTACGTGAAGCTGTGCACAATATACTTATACCTCGGGTGGTTGGCACGGGAAATCACAGCATTGTACGTCAGTATATTGTGAATAGCCTGAGGGATCTGGACTGGCATGTGGAGCTGAATAGTTTCCATGATAGAGCTCCAATTGTGGGAGATTTGCATTTTCACAACATTATCGCAACGCTTAATCCCCAGGCGGAACGTTATCTGATTCTCGCCTGTCACTATGACAGCAAATATATGCCGGATGTGGAATTTGTGGGAGCCACCGACTCGGCTGTACCCTGTGCCATGCTGTTAAACCTAGCCAAGGTGTTGCAGCAACAGCTTAAGCCACTTCAGTCGGCCAAGCTTAGTCTGATGCTGCTCTTTTTCGATGGCGAAGAGGCGTTTGATGAATGGGGTCCAAAGGATTCGATATATGGTGCAAGGCATTTGGCCAAACGTTGGGAGAAGGAGGGCAAATTGGATCGCATTGATATGCTGGTGCTGCTCGATTTACTGGGCGCTCCAGATCCCGCATTCTATAGCTTCTTTGCCAACACGGAGGAGTGGTACATGCGTTTAGCGGATCTCGAGAAGCGTCTCTCGGAGAAGTCGCTGCTTGAGCGTTACGTGAACAGTGGCGTTGTCCAACGTGATCGATCACGCTACTTTCAGGCACAATCGCTGCGTAGCGGGCAAGTCGAGGATGATCATATACCATTTCTTCGTCGCCATGTACCCATTCTACACCTTATACCAATGCCCTTTCCCAGTGTGTGGCACACTCAGCACGATAACGAAAATGTGATCGATTATGCGACAACAAATAATTTAGCGCTGATTATACGACTCTTTACGCTGGAGTATCTGCTAGGCGGAAAGTAAACTAAACGACGCCCTCCCCTCAACTAATGAAGCCTTATCACATTGACCTGTCTAATACCTGATATGCGGTTTCGTTAACTTATATTTACTTATTGTGTTTTTGATGTGGAACGTAGTGTGTGCATGTGGACTTCGTTGCCGTTCTATTGCAATTGAATTGGAACTTGCTGACGCAGATGCGTTTGATAACTTAAATAAATCTACAAATATATTTTATAAATATTTAAAAATGCTAATTAAAAATGTAAATATAATAAATGACCTTAAATCAGATTTATTTGTTTAACTTATTACATATAGCTTACATACAATACACATGTTAAAAACTACTTAAGCGTCTCATCTAAAAATGTTAGCTCCCAATATGGTATGGCAAATGCTAAATGAATGCAATAACAATGCAACAGGTGCTGCCAAATCGTCTGGCAATATAAATGTAAGTTTATAGCATAAATGCAGTAATTAATTGTTAAAATATGCTTATGTACTAACTAAAATCGTAGAATCGCTTGCTTAATACTATGCTGGCTGGAGATGACTATAAGAAGGCTATGGACAAATCAACAGCATTTACCATCAGCATTCGTTGTTGATGTTGATGTTGTTGTCGCTGTTGCGGTTGCTGTGGCAGGCAGCGATACGCTGGACGGAGACACAGGCAATGGAGACTCCTCGTTCACTCGCTTAATGAGCTCTGATACACTCAACTCGTTGGGTTTTTCCACAACGATTGCGCTTAGCTCAGCGCAGGATTTGGTCTTTGACGGCATTGGCATTGGACTATCGCTAACCTCACGCAAATCGGTACGTGAATCACGACAGCAAACCTTCTCAATGCACTCAGCTGCCTGACATTGCATCAGGCATTCCAATGATGCGGATGCATTCTTATTCGTCGCTGGATAAAACTCTGGCTGTATGGTGACCTCTGTGATGCCTTGCTCATGGAAATAACCACGCACCTGCTCAATGATCTTCAGATAGAGTTTGGGATTCTGGAACTGTATGTGTATGGTGGCCACATAACTGTGTGCCGCCAGTTGCCAAATGTGCAGGTCGTGATAGCTTATAATTTCCGGAAATTTGCTAACCAGTGTCCGTTCAAAGATCTCCAAATCAATCGAACCGGGTATCGTTTGCAGCAAAATGAGGCAGGATTCCTTCACTGTAAAAGAAGAGCAGTTAAAATGTTGCTGTTATGCGTCTAATGTTGTGCTACTAATTCTAAACTATTATACAACTGTTTATCAGTCTTATATATTAAGTTATATTGTCAACTGTTGTATTGCTTGCTGTTATACTATGTCCTATACAAAATTGTACTCACTGTAAGGATAACTCAAAGTCACCAGCAGCACACAAGAGAATATCGACAAAACTGGATCTATAAACTTGGCCGTGTGATCCTCATCCTCGGCCACATAGACAATCGCCGCACAGACGATGACAAACAGCGTGCTGGACACATCACGCAGCATCTCCACAGCGCCCTGTCGCCTCGTTGCGAAGTAAACATTGCTGCCCTCCGCCTCCAGCGACTGTCGCAGTTGATGATCGTTGCTCGCAGATTTGCTTAGCGTGTGATCCGTGGACTTCAGGGCCAAGTCCGAATGGCTGGATATGGAACGTTCTAGGACAACATTGCCGCCGGGTGCCAAATGCAGAAAGCTGCCCTGATGCAGCGTATAGCCACCGATCAGCAAATAGGTGAGGCCATTCAGTATGAGGCCCACAAAGCCCAACATCATCACAGGTATGGGCAGATGCATTGTATCCTGATGGTCGATGTGGACCAGCGTCTGTAGTGCCTCCACAACCAACGAAAAGGACAACGAGGCCAATATGATGAACACAATCAGCATGGTCAGAATATCGATGCGAGCCCAGCCAAAAGTGTTACGTAGCTTCTGTTCTCTCGACTCGCGCTTGGCCAGCTGCTGCTGCTCCTCCGCTTCACTTACGGTTAGCACCACGGTGATCTTGTCCTCCGTAGAGTTTGTATTCTTAATGGGCGCCACTGGAGGTGTCTTTTCCTTATCCGTTTCATTCTGTCTGCCATGCTGATTGGGTAAAAGAGAAAAGGAAAGAGAGAGAGAGAGAGTAAGTGAGTAAGTATGTAATGCGATAAAGGTTGCCTGCCAGAGCTTTGGTATAAGAGTTCAAGCAAGAGAGCTTTAGCTGTAGTTGTGAGCACGGCAAGAACAGTTGGTACTTTACTACTACTACTATTACTTCTACTATCAGTTCTAATACTAGCTCTAATACTGCTGGGTCTACTTCTACTTATACTTAAACTTAAACTTCTACTACTATTACTATTACTATTTCTACTACTATTACTACTACTACTTCTACTACTATTACTACAACTACTAGTTCTACTACTCGCTTTACTACTAGTCCTACTACCACTCCTACTAATATTACTACTATTACTTCTGCTACTCTTTCAACTACGCCTTCTACTACTACTTCCACTACCACTGCTGCTACTGCTTCTAAACGTTGAAAAGCGAAAACTTATTTAAGTAAAAATTATAAGAGTTGTTTACATGTATAAGAGTTAAATTTGTATGCTGTTTGAATATTAACTTATGAAATAGATAAATCGTATATCTAATCGCTTTCTAACATTATTCAAAATATATCTTTAATGGGAATTGTATCGAAAATATAGAAAACACTTTAAAGTAAAGCCAAAACTATTTCCTTTTCCATTTCCTACAGTAAAATAAATGAATTTGTCTTACAATTATAAGCAACAACTGCAAACATTTCAAAATTGGGCAAAGAAAATGTGCAAAAACGTATAAAATATACAAAAACTTCCTAGTTGATAGAGGCTATTTAGATATTTATTAAATAATTGGCTAAATGTGAGTAATAACTGCACTTAGAGTTTGCAGCCAGCAACAATGGCTCAACGTATTGATCCATTCAATGATCAGACAATGATCACCAGGCAACAACAATTAAAATGCCGCCTGTTTAAAAAATAAAAAACAAAATATAAATACCTGTCACCAATTTGTTGGCAACTATTTTAACGCTTCGCTTAATTCAGTCAACAGAGCGTCCGACTGTCGCTACCTCTTTCTATTACATAATACCACATAATTCAGTCAACTGTCTGAACTGGGTGTCTTTTGTGGTTTCTATCTTGCTCGCTGCGTGGTTTCTGGCCACAAACTGTGTGCGTGTGTGTGTGTGTGTGTGTGTGTGTAGGCTCTACATATTTTGCCATTATTTGAACGATTTTCAATCTCGAAACGTGCCTGGCACGCTTGTCCATATCCAGCCCTCTCAAAAATATGGCCAAAAATAGAAACCGACCAACTTTTTGGATTCACACAAAATATTTATGTATTTGCTTTGATTAATAAACAAATTCGCATAAATATTTAATAAAGTTTTCACCTTGGCTTTGTGTTAAAACTATTTCGATGGGCAGAGCGTTAACTGATGGCTTAAACTAGGTCAGTAGAGTGTTAACTTGTATAGCAACAAGTTCTTAAATGATGTTTTTTTTTATTTTAATATTCATTTGCTTATCAGTGAATGCTTATCATAGTTAATTCTTGTCGGACACATCTTAATTACATTGTCAGTCTCCTTGACAAATTTACTAAACAAACTGTTAACAATTATTGTTATCTGCGCCTCTAATTAAAGTACAATTCATAGATAAGGCGTGACAAGCACAAGACAACGAGGTGATAGAACTGATATCTTGCAACTTTAATATAAAATGAATATATAGTGAATAGTATTAAAGGATTAAAGCAATTTAGTATGACCTTTGAGGAGAGAGAATCTGTTGCAATCTTAGATAAAGTTAAAGGTTGGGCTGATAACAGAAAAGGAATAATATTTAGAACTCAACAACAAAGAAGCTAAATACTCTAATTATTACAAAAGAGAGTTTAGATATTAATATAAATATATATATTTAAAAATTTAGCAAAGTTAAGTCTTTCTGAATTATTTGAGAAAAGAGAAATAAATGCAAAGATATTGATATTTTCTAATCTATTTTCTAAGGAGTTTCAAGAATAAAAACATAAATTTCAAAGATAATTTAAATGTTGGATCAATATAATATAATAAATATAAATATATAATAAATAAATATAAATAAATATAAATAAATATAAATAAATATAAATAAATATAATAAATTCAATCATGAAATAAATATTTAAATTTATGTAAACTAAACAAAAATCGATAGTTTAATTTCTCTTTGTGCTATAAATTTATATAGAAATTATAGAGCATATTCCCTTTAGGCATACCCTACACAAACAGATGATAAATATTGCAAATATTTCACTTAAGTATAAATCAAAATTTGTAACCAAATCAGCCACAAAATGGAAAATGGAACCAGTTATAAAAGGTGATCAAGCAAAAATGTTCAGTTCAATGCACTGCAACTGACTGTTGTTGCTGTTGTTGTCATCCCGTTTTGCTTATCAGTATTTCAATCTCAACAAAAAAAACTTGTTACTTCCCCAAAACTGGGCGTTGATCCACTTACCTTAATTGTTAATATGCAACCGGCCAGTGCCAAAATGTTGCACAACATGTGATAGGAAGCCATGAGTAGAGTCAACGCGTGCGTCAGATGACTGAAGACCAACTGTATCACTAAATAGCACACGGATACTACCAATACCACATAGAGTGGCATGGGTTGACAGCGTTGCAATACCGCTTTGATGGGCATCTTGAATCCAGCTGAGACAAGTTCACGCCTTTATTTATTGTCACTGCAATAGAAAAATCAGAGTTATAGTAATTGTGAATTAGTTGTATAAATATTTGTAATCGTATCGCAGTGACACGGAAATTTCAATAATTGCCAGCCAGGGAACTAGACCATATTATTGATCCTATCAATTCACAGTTGCTGCCACTCACTGAATGTGTGTGTGTGTGTGTGTGTGAGTGTGTTGATTACGGCCATAACCCATATGATTGTAGTGGTGTTTATATTATCATTAAGCCAATGTCAAGTTCAAAAGTAAGGTCATTCAGCAGATATCAGTTTGGGAAACAATCCGATTATAGATTGAAGATGTAAAGTTTTATACATAACTACATTTCACTTCTAGCTGTGAAATTATTTTAGAATTAGCAATATAATGATTAATTAGTTATCCTAGAACTTTAATGAACTTTACTTTTACTATCTTTCATCTATAATATACTTTCAGCTGTGTGGCAACCCTAAAAATAATATAGACCTATATATTTAAATATTTCACATTATAGAACTATATTCCACAGCTAGGCTAATGTGAGATAATTGTAGAAAAACTCTAATGAACTTTACTTTACTAACTAGTCTTAAAATCTTCTTCTATACTCATTTTCTGATTGTATGGCAACCCTACAACTGGCATTACTTAAAGATAGAATTTACAAGCTACTTTAATTAATTTCCCTTTAATAACTATGCATTAAAGCTTGTTATTTAGTTTAAGTAGTGGCTCTCTGTGGCAACCCTATAAGTAGTATCAATAAAAACTTATATCGTAGTTTGATTAATTATATAATTACAATTCATGTATAAGCTAAAAAAGAGTTCAATTAATTTAAACCTATTTCAAATATTTCTAATTTTTCAGTGGAATGACAACCCTATGAATAGCATCATAGAAATGCTATACTGCGTATGCTACACTGTATTTTCATTCATAATTAAATAGCTATTAATTGCAATTACTTATACAATCTACAGTCTTTGTTTAATGCCCACAATACCCTGTAAAAAGAGAACCCATAACGTCGCTCAACGCTGTCAAGTTCACGTGTCTAATGAACTGAGCTGATCCCCTCAAATGGCTAGGTAGGTAATGTCACACATGTCGCTCCGAGTTGCTCGTGTGCAATATGGTAATCAATAAACCTTATGGCCAGGTATGCTCAGCCGGGTAGAGTTGCCACCTTTAGCAGCTGGGTTGGCTTTAACGCCTGCCTAGCATGCAAATGTGTAGATGCTAAAGCGTTTAAGCCCAATAACTGCAACTACCTGAGCGATTGTCGACTGTGGATTGTCAATTAATGTCCGACGACATTGATGTAACATTACGTGACGATTCGATGGGCACAGTTTTTGTGCGGATCCTCAAGGTTAGACCCTTTTACAGATGGACACAGCGAGACACGTATGTAATTACATTCGATTTTAATTGATCGGATAAACCGATGGAACGATCGTTAAGATATGCTACAAATGATAGGCCTACATATATTTATGGGGTAATATAATTGTCATTTATATTATTTTGTTGAATGTATCTTTGGGCTAGACAAGGTCAAAAGCAGGGTATTATTAGTCTACTAAATTTGAGTAATTAAGTAGCAAATTATATGCTTATAAAAGAACTTGTACTGAATATATTTATATTCACATTATTGCTTAAGTTATATGATCTCAGCATTTAAGTATCTGTATCTGCTGTCGCTTCCAGCTCTATATCTTTCCATAATTAGACATTCCAGGCGGCAGGTAAACGTCTCCCAGCCCACAATTAGCTGCAATTGGCTAACAAAGGTGCTTATTGCATTTTAAACACCCTACGTGGGTGTTAAGAACACAATTCAGAATAGAAAATGCTTTACACTTTGTTTATTAGTTATCAAATCGATAAAAAAAATTAAGAGAGAGTCACAGCAACAACAAAGAAGCGACAGGTGTAAACTAATAAAATACGTATTCAGACACAAGTTGATAAGTGTACTACGATCTATTCCATAGCCCCCTCCCGGTACTCGGTATCTGGTTGCGTCTGCTTTTGCCAGATGCTAAACGTTCATTTCCTCAATTTGATTTCATTTTCATTGAATTAAGCAAAGGCAGAAGCGAGGGGGCCGGGGCGGGGGTGTATTGTGCTAAACTGTAACGTTTGTTGTGGATGCCTGCGATAACAAAAGCTACAACTAAGCATATATTTTAGTTCATTTAGTCAGTTTGCTAGCGACGTAACGTAATACAAGTAGCCAAGTTAATATGTAATACAAATAATTGATACGCTTGAATGGATCGTATTGATAGCTTGAAGGTTCATTCAGTTCACTGACATCTCGAGTCTGGCGAGGCACATCTATTGTTTGCTGTGGGAGCCACTTAGTTTGAGTATTCTCTAATTAATATTCAATTTTATTCAAGCAGTTTATTAATCTGGTAATATTTGATAGAGAGAATTGGAGTAGCTGAATCTAGTTTCATTTAATTTAAGATGTTTGAGGAATTGTAATAAAAGAATATAAATATATTTTTGTGGCAGATAATACTTGACAATTTATGATATTTATTTAAGAACTATTTACTGATTACGGAAATGGGAACTCGGCAGAAATCTTAAAAGGTATTTTTCAATTTGAGTTGCATTTAGATTTGAGTTTCAAGAATGTTTAAAATGCTTTAAACGTGTCTCCAAAGTTGTTTTAAATGTGTAGTAATTATTTTAAGAATGTTTGCAAAACTTCTAAGTATTAATTAAAATATAAAACTTAATTTAAAAATATTTTTAAAATTGGAATAAAATATGCTAAAGAAAATGTTACTTTATTGAGGAAATCTTTGCTTTCAAAATACTAATTTGTTGTTATCTTAGAATTAATTATAGATCAACGAACTGTGAATTAAATTTATATTTTATTTAGCAGGCAACTGTATATATGTATATATAAATAAATAGAAAAACTGATTACAATATATTGAAAACTTATTTGAAATATTCTTTCCATTTCCCTTTTAGTTATCAACATTTGCATTCAATCTCTGACAGTTATTAGTAATCAGTGGGGCGTATTAAACGCTGCTAACGCCACCCAGCAACAATAACCTGTTTGCTGCAGAGCGAGATAGCCAAACAGATAGAGATAGCGATAGCTGTTATCAGCAGACTGTGTGTCACTGTACAAACAGCCAGGATCAACAATGATAACAACTAATAATGACAAAGGACGGCAGGTAATGCTAAGTTTAACTGTTGTACAGTTATACTGTACTACCTTTCTTACCACAGACTGTGCCTGCCGTAACATGTCCATGCATGTTTTAACATGCCTGCCTGCCTCTGCTGGCCTAATGTCAATTGTGAATAGAATTTCAAAATGTTATCTATCTAAAATTCCAACGGCGTGGACAGCGCTCGACCTTGTGGACGTGTCCAAAATGGTCAAAATACAAATTACTAGACGGTTGGATACTACGTTTACTCTAGGGGGGACATTTGTACAATTAAATGACTGTCTATAAGCAAAGGGGCCAGGGACCCACATAAACGTAGCAACATTTCAAGATTTTCAAATCAAATTAAATTCAAATTGTTTTCAAGTTTTTGTTTTTTGCCAATACAATAATTGTAATTTGTATGCAAGCATTGACTTTGCATTTGCAGTTGATGCCCAAAAGATAAACAAATATTCAAGCAGAGATTCAAGAAAGACAAACCAAATATATATATATATATATATATATATATATATATAAATATATATATATATATATCTATATAAATATATAACCTATATATAAATATATATATATAAGAAGTGTTGAGTTGAATTCATAAAGTGATCGATGCACTGACTCGTCTTTTTTTATCGATCCAAATTGACAAGTGAATTGGCAGACACGATTACAGTTTGTAATTTACGGATTTACGCATTTTGCTTTGTTTTTATACCCTGTATTTTGTGTGATATACTCAAACTGTAGTTCTATTGACGGCAATGACTTCAATTGCTGACTGAGTTGCATTGTCTATAGACTAAATAAATCAATGAATCAAGCTGATTGCACTAAGTTCACTTTATTTTGTATTTTTATTATATAATTATATTTAGTTGTTGTTTGTATGTAAAACGTAAAGATAGTCAAAGTGTTAATGAGCTTGTTTAATTTCTAAGAATTCTCTTTATATTTTTAATACAATAACTAATATTTTCAATTTCTTATTGATAAATAAATTCTACTTTTGTTTAGACAACTCTCGCCCATAACTTTCCCTGATTGTGATTGTAATATGATACAAAGGCAATATTTTTGTTACAACAACTGCAGCTGGTCAGGCTGTAAAACACATTTAAATTGCATTTTTGCATTTAATATCTTTAAGCGACGTGACATCTGTGACTTTATCAATAATAACAATAAAATCCTTTGAATACTTTCTCCAAATACAAAGAGAAAAAATCAACAACAATCGACAGAATAGTGTAATTGTAATATTACAATGGAATCGACGGTAATAATGGAAGCCTATTAACTGTAAAATTGCACTTAATGAGATGCCGCCGCTGCCACTTGCAGCAAATTGTTTATAAGGTTTTAAACAATTTTCAATTTTCCTAAAGAGAATTAAAATAAATGCAACAACAACGTAGCAACAATAATACTTGCTGGAGTCATTTCAAGGCCCGTTTCAACATTTGCATACCAATTTGTTGTTATTTTCGTTCTTATACAAATTAGCATTAATATTAATATTATTTCTTTTTGGGAACTCTATTTAAATATAATACACTGGATATTTTTGGTACCATGCGCCCAAGTAATCACTTGCTAAATGCTGGCATTCATTATTTGGCTAACGAATCACTTGACTTGGTCGATTCACAACATCCCAAATGGAATATTTTAGCACCAGCCCCCTAGACTCTATGGGCTTTATCAGACATGACGGTCTTTCTTTATGATCTCGTTTTGTTATTGTTGTAGTTGTTGTTATTGTTGTTATTTTTGGCGTATCGTTGGTTGAAATTTATAAAATAATCAAAGCGGCGACAGTGCTTAGCATAAAAATAGAAACACGCGTGTAGAAAATATGTTATAAATTTGATACGTACATAGATTGAATTTATATTTATAGCAGCACACCACACACCGAACACCTCTACCACACTCAGATTTGCGTTAGACTTATAATTTGTTGTTTGTGCACCGTTAACACACACAATTTATTTATTTTATTCGGGAATTCAAATTTGTTTTGGGCGTTAATTTTCACACACTCGCGGCGACACCTGTCGACTGTTAGTTGCAATGCGCTCAGACGACGTTGACGGCTGCGCGGCTGAAACTCTAATGAAACAACAACTGCTCGGGCATCAAGAGCGAACACAGAGATCAGGGCGCAACAACAACGACAATGATAATGGCATGGAAAGCACAAATGTACAGTAATAAATACACACCAGGCGGACGACGGCAGGTGGCAGGCGGCAGGCGGCAGGCGGCAGGCGGCAGGCAAGCGAATTGAAAGTGAGAGCGTAACAGTCGAACACCAGAAGAGAGCGAGAGAGTGGGAGTGGGAGAGCACACGCTTGTGTATGGGGGTGTAAAGCATACAGTGCGTGCTGCAGGTAGACAGCCACTATCAGTGGGTGGAACAAAGGAAGACAGAGAGTGGGAGAGAGTGGAAGAGGGAAAGCGCGTGCAGGTTTTGGCCGCGTTTCGGCGTCTGGGTTTATGCGATCAGCATATCGTGATTATTCAAACAACAGTGTAGACCGCTGTCGATAACATCAACGCAGAAGAACACTGGACATATGTTAATCTGCTGTAATCTCTCCGGCGACAGCCCTGCTATCTTCTTTAGTTTGCCTACTTGCCGCACGCACTATTTGTTGCCAGGAGCGCATTTGATATATGGCGCTGGAACGCCAAGTAGTTGGTGCGTCAGTTTATTGTACTTCTTATCGGCCTTTCACTGTCGATAAGGGCATTGTTTTCGCTTTATTTCGATTGTACAGACAAACAGTAGAGCCGTGTATGCACAAACTACGGGCTTTTGCAGAATTAAAGAGCTATTTTACTTAGTTTACCGCTACCACGCCTTTATTTGTCGACGACGGCACAGCGCCCACTGGCGTTGGGTGCTAGAACGAAGATTTCTTGCAGCGCCCCATGGAAACGGCGATTTGGCACGCCCCACCTGCATTAAACACGCTCGTTAGGCGTAATTTTAGTAGCAGTAGGGTGGCGAGCAACTAGCAGAGGCTGCTGCAGGCCGCAAACTAGGCAAACAAACTAAAAATTGAGGTAGCGGCGAATTCGGGGGACGCCAACATTCCACAGAGATCTGGCAGCACTGCGCATTGCTGTCATCGAATGAAAATTATTCCGAAGGACCGTCGAAGAACGCCTCGATCTCAGAAAGTAGGACAGCTAGGCACACCAAACTTGGCCCGCAGATGCCCAAATGCCCCCTCCAGATGGTGTTCCTTTTAGATTTCCGATACCTCACCCGCATCCCCCGCAAATCGCGCCTAAACTGAAAATTTGTACCGCCCAAACTACTCAACGCAGACACTCCTAACTTGGCAGGTGTTTGGAGAGTACTTTTTAGAAGCTACGCTGAAAGTCTCATCCAGATCGGTCCACAAATAACCGAGAAATTCGAAAAAGAAAAGCGAAAAAAACTTCCGTTACTCGTTTTTTTGCCCCGCCCCTTTTCGAAAATTGCTCCTTTTTTAGTGCTTTTTGTTCGGCTTGAAGAGGCGATTGCAACGGGCTGAAAAAAATATTCTAGACGACGCCCCGTTTTCGAAAAAATCGGCGAAATAAAAAAAAAATTTGCGATTTAAAAAGCGCGCAAACAGCATCAGTGTGGCCGTTTTTGCTGCAAAATTGTCGAATATACCAGGAGGTTGGCTAACAGTGTGTACCAACCAAGGCGCCAACGAATAAATAGGGTACGTTTCTCGCCAAACGACATTTCGGTCACACTGACCTGCTGCTGTCATCTGGAAAAGTTGTGTGTTTTTTTTTCATTCCGCGACCACCGGGAGGCCGTGAATTCTGCGTAGAAAATAACTAAAAACAGTTAGAAACTCGCTTATTTGAGTGTATCCTGCGGCGCTACAGTATGGCTGCCATAGTACTAACTAGGAATATGCAGCTGGCAAGTAAGTAGCGTTGCAGGCAACTTGAAAAAGGTGCCTCGCAAAAATTATGTAATGTGCGTTGCAGTTTCTCTGAATCTCAGTGTGATTTTTAATTGTAGAGCACCATGGCAGCGGTGTCGTGGGTGTGCTGTGCATGCGCGGCTATGCAGCTGCAGCACCAGATGCGGATACACCGCGTCCACTGAAGACAACGAATCTGTCTGCCATGAAACGCGGTACAGGCGGACGCAGCAGTTTCAATGGGATTGTGGCGACCGTGTTCGGTGCCACCGGCTTTTTGGGACGCTATGTGTGCAATAAGTTGGGCAAGCAGGGTTCCCAGTTGATTTTACCCTATCGTGGTGATGACTCCGAGGTGATTCGTCTGAAGGTTTGCGGTGATTTGGGTCAAGTGCTCTTCCATTTCTACAATCTTGAGGATCCACGCTCAATTCGCGAGGCCGTCAAACACTCTAATGTTGTCATCAACTTGGTGGGACGCGACTACGAGACGAAGAACTTCAAATTCAAGGATGTACATGTGAATGGCGCTGCGCGTCTGGCCAGGTAAACAGCTGGCTCCCATCTGAATGGATTCAACTAAACTGAATACTTGTAGCATTTGCCGTGATGTCGGCGTGGAGCGTTTCATACACGTTTCCTCCCTTAATGTCGAAGCCAACCCCAAGCCGGTGTACGTCTCCGGTGGCAGTCCATGGCTAAAGAGCAAACATGAGGGCGAATTGCAGGTGCGCGATGCCTTCCCCAATGCCACGATCATCCGTCCAGCGGATATCTACGGCTCAGAAGATCGCTTCTTGCGCTACTATGCACACATCTGGCGTCGCCAGTTCAGATCGATGCCACTGTGGCGCAAGGGTGAGTGCACTGTGAAGCAACCTGTGTTTGTTTCGGATGTGGCCCAGGCTATTGTCAATGCTGCCAAAGATCCCGACAGCGCTGGACGCATCTACCAAGCCGTTGGGTGAGTAATGGAATAACTTATTTATTGACAATAACTAATTGGTTTAATGAATTTCGCAGTCCTAAACGTTATCAGCTGAGCGAATTGGTTGACTGGTTCCATCGCCTGATGCGTAAGGATCAAAAACGCTGGGGTTATCAACGCTATGACTTGCGTTACGACCCCACTTTCATGTGGAAGGTCAAGTTCACCAACTTGATTTGCCCAGGAGCTCCGATTGCCGGCCTGTCTGTCGATCGCGTTGAACGGGAGTACATTACCGATAAGGTGCTGCCTGGCATGCCTACGCTGGAGGACTTGGGTGTTCAGCTGACGAATATGGAGGATCAGGTGCCATGGGAGCTGCGTCCATATCGTGCTGCCTTGTACTACGATGCCGAATTGGGTGAATTCGAGGCGGCGTCGCCTCCAAAAACGATTGAATCGCGCGATGAGCTGCGTTTGTTTGCCTGAAACGTTGTTAATGGAAAATTCTTAGTGCGTTTATCACTTTAAATAAAATGTCTGATAATTAAAAAAGAAAACGTTAATTAAATTATAAAAATTTATAAATTTTTTTCTTTTTAATTTTTAAGTTTATAATCGTACGCTTTCCAGCACTGGCTGGCGTGCGACAACATTATGCAATACTTGCCTAGAGCTGCCATATCGTGCTTTTTGTGCACAACCCTAAAAAAACCAAAACAATGTCACATTTCGACAGATGCAGGCAACACTTGCAAACGTTTTTGAGGTAATTCTTATTTCCTAGCTAGCGGCAAAAGCTTTTGCAGTTTTCCTTCAACCTTACGCCTGTGCAAGCTGTGCGACACGGAAAACTCGCATTGTCAAAGCGGCTGAAAATTCGATTTAAGAAGTGGCAACTTCTTTTATTTCAAATACCAGTGAAAAAAGTGCACGCGCTCAGTACGAAATCGGTGTTTGTGCATGTGAATGTGTGAGTTGTGTTTTATGTGTGTGGGTGCGTATGTGTGATGCGGCGCGCTAACACAAAAAAAATAATGGCAAGTGCAAGTGCATAATTATGAAAGCTGAATATACACTACCGCCGAATGTATATACGTATTGCAAATCGAATGTATTAGCTGATACAGAAAACGATAAATTATCGTTCTTAGAATTCGAAGTGAGCCGCATCAATTTCATAACAGATAAATCGATCAAAGCGCAAACGTCGGTGTCCCTATACGAAAGCCCTGGGCAACCGAAAGCCTTGTCATTGTCCCGACATAGTGTGGGGGCGTCGGGTGTTGGTGCTGTAACAGCTAAAATCATCTGGTGGGGCGAGCAGTGGGAGACAGCAGCAAGCGTCAGCATCAGCTGTGACGCCTGCAGCAGTAGCAGCAGCAGCAGCAGGAGCAGCAGAAGTAACGACATAAAAAAGCTCTGCGCTGGCAGACAGCAGAGCCCAAGTTGGCAGCAACAACAAAACAAAAAGCAGCGTCAGCAGCATAATAATCGTCATCAGCATCATAACAAATTAAGTTATTGTGTGCGCAGCAAAAGCCTCGCGCTATTCTTAGACTATTTGCTCGAGTGTCCGTCCATTGAAATTGTCGCCAGCAGCAGCAGCAACCGTCGAAGCAGAAGCACCCAGAGCAGCAGCAACGTCAAAGACCACGCCTTCGATCAACAATCAACGCCCACAGCAGCATCAGGAGCAGCACGTCTGCCTCTGCCGGCGCCGCTGCTGCGCACATACGCAGCAAACTACGTCAACGGTTGCAATTTCGAGTATAAAACCAAAATTTATGCTTTATATCGTCACGTCAAGATTAGTGGCACGTCGGGTCAAGTGCAACAGCAACAGCAGCTGAAAGTCGGTGAAATTCAATTGCGCTTCAAAATGCTATTTGCCGCTGCCGCTACCAGCGCAAATAAAACAGTACGAATTGGGGCTGCAACAGTGCCACCATCGCTGCCGCTGCCGCTACCGCCGACCTCGCTGCCGGCTGCACTGCTACAGGATCATCAGTTGACCATCAACAACTGTTCTCAGTCGCAGCCGGGCGAGCGCATTTCAGGTGAGTGACGCTATCAAGTAAAGCTTTTTCTTTTCATTACGTACTCTTCTTGTGCGCTCTCTGCCTCTCTTTGCTGAACTGATTACAGCAACGACGTTCTCGAGTTCGTTGCCGTCGCTGCGTCTGTTTATTTTGGTTTTTGTGCGGCATTTTCATGTTATTTATTTATAAGTTTATATACTTATGTATGTATGTTTATGCCAAACAGTCATACATATCTATGTATATATATAAGTGTGTGTATATCTGCGCAGTATATTTTGTATCCTATCTATAATAATTGTGCACAAGCTCTTGAACAGTTTGTTGACTCTTACGTAACAAAGGTAGATTTGTTTGTCTAGCCTTCGCCTTTGCCTTGGCAATTAAATGTTTTGCCAAATTTAATTTATGAACAGCAATTGCAATGTTTTAAATAGTCTACCGATTCATTTTTATCTATTGAGCGTCATCTAATCTTTTTTTTTTCGTTTAAATGCCACAGACAATTTCTTGCAGAACTCAACGGTCACAAAATTTTCCATTCGGCTCTTCTGCCAAAGCAAATGTCGAGAATACGAATAAATAAATGAAAACGAAACAACGAAAGCCCAGAAATAGTGCGATATATAGCAAACACGTGCAGTCACTAATACACACATATGCACTGCAAGCTGAAAGAGAGACTGAGAGGCGACGTATAAATATTGCTTAATCCTATACTTTGTAGCGGAGTCAGGATTGCTGGGGGGTTAGGCCACAAAATTGTCTGCTGCAAAGGAAAACTATTACTGTTTATTAATTCAGAAATACTTGAATGAATTTTGATAGTAGTCTTGTGGTTATTATTCATTTGACACATTTAAATTACATATATAATTCGAAATAAAAAACAATTAGTAGGTATACATTACAGTCTAAGCATTTCCATTCCCTCTGCCAGTCTTAAGTCCGCTCCTGTCTACCCCAAGCAAACACTCACTCACAAACTTGTATATACATATGTGTGAAACTTTATCTTGCTCTACGCTTTTATGCTCTATTCCACGCTTGTTTTTGTTGTCTCAACTTTCCGACAGTTTGCCGGTTGAGCTTTTTGTTTTTGTTTGCATTTCAACTCAGATAAACTGTGCGTCAGGCTCTGAAGGCCAATAGCAGAAAAGCCCTGTACAAGTATGTGTCTGGTAAATACAGATATTGAGTCTGGTTTATTATCTAAGGTATAGGATATGATACGTTTTATTTGGATATGTATGCCGGCGATTCGGTGTCCGCGTCAGACCAGCTGTAAACATACTTAATGGCGTATAGAATATCAAAACGAAATGCAGAGAACATCTGAGAATGCTTATGTGTATTTTAAGTAGCACTACATAACACCCTCACTGAGCTGTAATCAATAGACCTCGGCATTGATAAGTAATCGTCTCCTCCCCATGTCTCGTATTTCAGCTTTCATTTCTCATTTACCTTTTGCTGGCTATTTGAATTTCTATGGGTTTTAATCAGCTGTAGTTAAAATTGAGGGCCTTACACTATCATCTGCTTCTAACTGGTTATGTCCCTAGCTATAGAATCTCCCGCCTATTATGTCATTGAACCTGGAAAGCATTTGCTTATCTCGTACAATTCGTACTTTTGGCTTGTTGCTACGCAAAACATGAAAAAAAGATTGCTAACCTTGAAAATATGTATTTCAGCAATACTACGTATATATATATTATCAAATTGTAAACTACGCTTGCGATTTTCGCGCTATCATCGAAGATCTTTCAGTCATAGACACACATCCTCTATATAGTATCACACTTGTAAGTACTGTACTCTCTGAAAGTTAACATAAATCTGTAACTTTTCCACTTGCTGATGAACTTTGCCAATGTCAACCAAATAAGCGAAATTCAATGGCTTTTGGGTTCAATTGGGTAATACTCTTAAAATAAAGATGAGATACAACTATTTGACTATGCTTGACACATATTCATGTATTCTTAATGATAATATTGTGAATTGTGTATTTTGAAATGTTGAATTAAAAGGAATATAGAGAATTACATATTTTCAGGCCTTATCATTCCAAATTATAAAGTATTTTAAAAATTCTAAGTTGAAAACAAAATCAAATTTAGTGAAGAAAAGATTCGAATAACTTTTATTAAAAATACCTGATAATGGATTAAAATTGTAATATGTAAGTTGAAAAGGTCTGTCGAAAGATTGTGGTCAATAAAGCGGGTGCTTTCAATTACAACAGCATAAAACGATCAAAGTACAGTTGTTAATGATAGCTTTTTGAGAGTATTACAACATCGGTGGGCTTTTTAAAGCACAGCGTAAGAGAAAAAGAGGAAGAGTAAGAGCGCATACGCATGAGTGCTGGAATGGCAAAGCAAAGCATAAACTGCGATTAACGGCGACTGTTGCCGGCGCCGGCATCAAATCACCAGTGTACGCGAAGAGAGAGAGGGAGGCAGAGAATAAGAAAGAGAGTAAGATTGTGATTGCGATTGAGATTGAGCGAACTTACTATCGACTGCCGAGCGTGGTGTCATTATAGAAAACCACGTTGCGGTGATCGGACACGCGCTCCGCTCCCCTCAAATAAAGAAATTGTAAAGCTTCTAGAAATATGCCTGGTAATAGGTCTAAATAATTAACAATATATTGAATTGTTTCAGGTACAGCCAAGTCAATCGGATCAGCAGTTGCTGCGCCAGCTAAAGTCGAGCTAATGGAGGCCATGAAGAAATTGGATGCGGATTTGGTGGCATTGTTTGCCACTGCTGGGGAGCCAGCAATGGATCAGCTGAAGAAGCAGCAGCAACTGTGGCCGGAGCAGGAACTATCGGAACAGGAGCTGCCAACAGTTGGTGGGGAACAGGATCAGGCAACTCCTGAGCTGTTCAAGCAAGTGAATGCATTGCAATTACATTTGGAGGCTCTTACCCTGCAGGCGGAGGGCACCAAACGCATGGAGTTACTCCAGAGCGAAGTTCGTCCCATTTTCACCGTGGAATGTCAGCTTTCCGATGAACTTATCAACTCTGTGCCACGCGCTCCCATGTTCCACATCATGCAATTCGAATCGGAGAAATTCCAAAGTCTCACTCAATGCACTCGTTTCGGGCAAACCCAACAACGTGAGGTGCATATGCCCAAGCTGGACATGGAGCAGGAGATGGGCAGCATTCATTTTACAATTTGGTGGCGTGAGCCCGGCACATGCCTAAACGAAATGCTTGGCATGGGACGTCTCCCTCTTGCCGAGCTCTATCAGGCATCCTTGCTGGAGCAATGCAAATGCATTGCAATTCAACGTCGGGATGTTCACTTGGCCAGTTTGTATCTCAAGATTAGTTTGCGGGCCGATCAACAGTTGATGCTGTCCAAGGTTTTGGCCAATGAAAGCAACAACAACAACAACAATAACAACAACAACGGCAGCAGCAACAACAACAATAGCTACCACAGTGCAGCTGCCGCAGGTGAATATATTTGACTAAATTTGCGTGGGTGCAAACAGCAACAACAACAACCACGACTACAACAACAACAACCACTACTACACAACCACAGCAGCAACAACAACAGCTACAACAACAACAACTATAACTACAACAAAATGCACTCTGACGTCGCCAATGTGTTGACATCTCTATTCCTTTTGAGTCTTTCGCACATTTTGGTTGCCGTTCTAAAAGTGCTGCCCATCATCATGTTAAGCTTAATAAAATACTTTCATTTGATTCGGAATAACGAAGAAAACAAAAACAAACTGTCTTGTGTTTTTTATATTTTTTAATTCTTTTTAACCTATTCATTTAGCCAGCTTCTGCCTCCCAATATTTATTTATATTCATTTCTGTTATTTTTTTCTTCTAATTTTAAGTTTTAAAATTGTCGCACAGTGGGATGAAAGAAGCTCAAGGTGCAACTCATAAAATGAAAGAGAAGCTTTGATGCAAAGGATGCTGTTAATGCTTAACATAAAGTATGTATGTTAAGCAACAGTTTTCTGCATACTATAACATAACTAATTAACATACGGTTGCCAATTGAAGTTCTTAAGTACTAAAAATGTGCTAAAATGTAGCAAAACTGCAGGAAATGTTCTAAAAGTAGCGCTAAAAGTCTGATTAAATTGAAAGCCATTAATTCTCTGATTATTAACTTTATTTTTCATCATTGAACATAGAAAGTTTAATATATAATGTGTACTATTTATCTTTTTATTAATTTTTACAGTCTTTTAACAATCTCCTAATGAATAATGATAGTTTTAAAGCACTTCTTAATAGTTTTAATTCAATTTCTTAATTAATAATGAATTTTAATAATAATTTTATCAATCTCTTTAAAAAAGCGAATACTGCCAATTCTGCCTTTATTTCAAAATTTTTCTGCTTCGTTTCAAAGCTTTCATTCCACTGTGCGTACCAGTATTATAATTCTTGGCCTGGAAAAACCACCGCTTCCCCGTATATTCCGTATATTCATTTGCTTTAATATAAAATAAATCCAGTTATCAATACATGAGATGAGCACATGGTTCAATCGCTTGTGCACACTTCATTCCATTCACTTGATTCGCTCGATTGCAGATACCCCCCCCGTTAACCTTCCCTGTCGTCCCTGTCCGTCTTTAGGCACATGGCGATGCTGATAATGAAGCTTCCCGATGCTGATTCAATTATTTTCTACACATGGCAGGCAATCAATGGGTTCAAGGTGCAGCTGTCTTGTCCATATACTTGTACACATACATATATACGTTTGAGATCTGTTGCGAATTGATGCTAATCTTGTCCTGCTTTCTCTTTTGCAGCCAACAATAAGAACAACAACAACAATAACGAAAGCAACAGCAACACAAAATCCGCTTCAACACCGTCGCCAACGTTGCCGCCACCATCTAAAAATAACAATAACAAAGCCTCATTGGAGAGCGTCAATTTCATGGCCGAGACGACCAAAGTGCGTCTGCTACGTGGCTATATCTATGCCAGCGAGACACGTCACTTGTCACCGGCAGATGCCAACGCTTGCAAGGAACTCGTGCTGCAACCCTTCTGGCAATCGCAACCATTGTGTGTGCAAATGAATCCCCAGGGCGACTTTCAATTGCAGGAACAGTTTGCCATAATCAACGATGAGAAGTTTCTGCATAGCGTGGAGCGGCAACATCTGGTGCTGGAATTGCGTCCACTTGGCGTCAAAGTGAAGCTGCCCCTGCATCAGTTCTACATAGCATACAAAGATGCCAGCATTACCAATCATCTGTGCAAGGGCAAGGTATGTGTGCAATCATTGCCAATCCAAGTGCAGCCACTAATCCTTCACCTTCACCTTCTATCGTTGTTAGCTGCCGGTAATTTCCATTGATGGTTGGACGCCCATTGTACATCCCGAGACACAGGCACAGTTGGGTGAACTGAAGGTGCTTCTAGCCATTGGCAGCGAGTCCCAGATAGCCCAGCTGAAGCAGTTGCGTGGCTTCGACTTGGACAGCAATCAACAGCCGCTTAGACGCACCACAGATCTATTGGACATGCTGCAGAATGCACTCAGTGTACCTGCAACATCGGTGCCAATTCCCGTTGCCACTGCACCATCCACGTCCGGTCAGTTTAGCTTCAGTTTGCATATTGTTGGCGCTGCCGGGTTGCCTCTGAATCCGGGCTATGGTAAATCCGGCAAGAAGCAGGCCAAACGTCAGGCGGCGGCCAAACGTTTTCCGCCCAACGAGCCGCCCAACACTTATGTGACCTTTCAGGCTCTCAGCTGCAATGCCCAGACCTATAAGTCGCACGAGGGATTGGTTTATGCCACGCCCATTGTGGAACGTTCAACGACTCCGCAATGGCACAGCAAATTCCAAGTTGAAGTGACCGGTGATTATCTAAGCAATGTGAGTTACATTTGAATTTCAAATTTGAATTTGAAATTGAATCTGTTGCCAGATCTGGCAGCACTGTCTAACATCACGTTGCGTTAAGTTGGCTGCGTCTGATAAGCTTTTGCGTTACTTGCAGCCACAAAAGCTTTTTGTTCTAAAGCTTTGGAAGAAGACAGCGTTGAGTGCCGGCACAAGCACGGAACCAACGCCTCTGGAGGATGCCATTATTGGATTTGCCGCCTTGAATCTTAATCGGAGCAACACAGGCGGCTTTCCCAGCGGCTGGCACAATATTGTGGACTTCAATGGACGCGTTACGGGCGGCTTGGAGATTCATGTGCAGCCGTTGCCCAGTGGCGTCACCACCGTGGGCAATGTGGATAGTGCCATTGATCAGTTTGAGCAATCCCTGGAGCTCCGGCATTTGCAGCTGGGCCAGGCCATTAAGCGTAAGTTTACAGAGTTGGAGCAAATCTCGAATAGATTGCGAACACGCCTGGTGGATGTAACCGGCGAATCGTTGCAATCACCACAGTTTGATGTGGATGCGGCGTTGGACAATTGGCAGCCAGATGAGATGCAGCAGTCTCATGAGGATGATGAGCTTGTGGCTGATTTTGAGCGTGCATTGCGCACACCAACGCCACCGCCGCCGTCAGCGCTAGTTGGCTCGGATGCTGAGCCGTCGACAGCGGCCACCCCCACCGCACAATGTCATCCAGCCGATGCTGGCAAGGAATAGCCCAGGCTAAGGCTCAATTCTTTAGCATACACATATAGTCAAAACTCTTTTTCACTCTCTCTCGATGTCTATGAAACAGGCTCAAACATAGTTATATGATCTTTAGATATCCATCTATATATACAATTATATAAACCTAGTTATATATATACATATATTCATGTACTGTACTTAAATGGGCAAACCGTTTGCCTCTCAATTCACTCACTTTTCCATGGCTGTCTCAAAGCAAGAAATCAAAGCTCGAAATAGAACGATCACTTGGCGATCGTTTCGTTTTCACTTGTCAACAAATAAACAAACAATAATTCATAATTATTGTTTAAGTCAACTGCGTTATTTAAAATATCCGACAGCAGATCCCCAAAAAAATAAAAAAGCCCGATTTGGCATCAGTTGCCATATACATTATGTATTAGTTTTGAAACTGTGTTAATCACCTAAGTATTTAGTCACTATTACTTAATACAAATTAAATGATATGCAACAAATGCAATGTGTTTCTTTATTTAGAGTGGGAGTTTATTAAATTTAAATTTGGTTGCAGTGTAAAAAAGTAACGGCTGCCGTCTACTTGGCGTTGCCAGATTGTTGAGTTAGCGGCCATTCAACTTGCCGTTTAAATAAATTTAGCTACTGTTCTGCTAAGATACTAACAAATGAGTAAATATCTGCAATTTATAATGCTCTTAACTAGTTGAGATTGCTTATGTCAATATGCTGAAGTACTTTCAGATAATTGCAACAGTCCAAGTGTTTTACAATCATTTAATTGCACTTATTTCATCATAAACAAACGTAGGTAGTTTGATTTATACTGATAAACGGCTAAATGATATTTGTTTATTTTGTTTTTAACAACAAAGACAAATTGAAATTCGTATTGAAAATTGTGTAAATACAAATTAGTCATTTGTTGATTGCAAATTTATTTCACTTTATAATCAAACAAGTAAGAATGAGTCAGTCTATAGCTCTCGACCTCTGGATAATCTGTTGCCGCTTTAAATAACATATACGTTGAATACTTTTAAATAAATGTTGAAAAATATTTTTTTTTAATATCAAAATGATTACATTCGTAGCTTATAACTAGTGTGTAGTTCTTTATTTTTTTTCTTAAGGTCTTTCCCTTCCTAAACACCTCCTCAGTTTTCAGTTTTATATGCTAGAAAATCAAAATATGTCTGACGCATAAAATATATAGATATATATATATGTTTGATACACACAAGTATCTATATGATTCAACTACAATATGCCTATGTATGTGTGTATATATGTAATAGTCAAAAATTCTAAGAATGATTTGGTTTTTTGGCGAATGATTGATTGATTGTGAATGGTTGGTCTTAACAAAATATCGTAAAAGATCTTGAATATATATATATATACTGTGTTTCAAGTGTGCGATCTCAACTTTAGTTCTGTTCAGTTCATGAAGATGTTGTCGTTTCTCTTTATATAAAAATTGTATAAAATATATGTATATAGAAAATTCTATTGAATCCCTTTGCCTACGCATAGCTGCTTATGTATATTAATATTATTATTATACATATATATGGATATATATATATATATATAGGTTTCTGTATGTGGCTGATGAGTAGGTTAAACTCATTATGGGATGAGCTGGAATACGTTTTGCTGGTTATTGACAATGCGCCTTTCTCTCTTTCCTGTTCTCTCTCTTTGTCTCTTGATCTGTTTCTGTATATGGAACGTTTAATGTTCTGTTTTTTTGCTTATTTATTGATGGTTTGATGTGCATATTGTTTATTGAAAACTTTTATTGTTTATGGCGTCTTTCAGTCAATGACCACGCGAGTAAGGAGTATACCACGTTTGCTCAGCCACAATCTATAAATATAACAATAAAGATTAGTTAACTTATTGTTTATATATGTATATTACTTATACTTTACCCAAAACCGGCGCCAAGGAGCAGTGAGAGGACATTGGTAACCAGCAGCGAGTATAGAATTTCGCGGGAGAACAACGAATTGGCACCCAGACGCTTTAAGCGTATGGAATAACCCGTAGTCTTCTTCTTCTCATCGTCATCCTCATCATTGTAACGGTCGAACTTCCATTCTCTGCAAATTAACGATATCGTTCACATATTTAATTAGTAAATATTGTTATTTATTTAGTGGAGTTGCTTACTTTGGTGGCTGCTCCTCAGTGCCGCGATTCCAGTTCTGCAACCAATCACCATTATCGGCGTTTTGTTTATCACCAGCCTGTTGAGTTTTGTGTTTTGTTCATGCATATATGATTAATCTAATTGGTTCAAGTGCCAAATTCGAGGTCAGTTCGTTTGGTCTTTATGCTTACCTTAGTCCAATAATTGATATATACATTTCGCAACTCATCATCTGGACACTGCTCTGATTGTGGACTATTCGGTGGACTTTTGGGACTGTCTCGTGGCGTGTCACGTCGGGAACTGGCCAAGGATACGACGCGACTGGACTGATTTGATTCTCGTTGCGCCTCGCGCAACAGACGCAAATATTCCTCACCATTGCTGAAGGGCAACGGGGTAATTCTGTCGGGACTCTTAATGCCAGCCATGGCAGCTGTATTGCTTAGTTCAATCCAAGATTCTGTAAAATGCAAGAAAACCCGATTAATTTCATTTTAAAATTAGGCAATAGTTCTATCTAGTGTTGGTAAACAAAGCTCTATTCAAAACAACTTGAATGTTAACAGCGCTGTAATTAACAGCTCTTATGATATTTAACAGTTCCGGTCTTAACAGCATTTCCAAAATATCACAATATTTTCCGCGTTCTTTATGCAGACAAAGCATGCAAGGTAGCAGCTGTTTTTATAAATATGTACATATGTTAAGTATTGACAAAGCAACAAGGTAGTAAACATATGACACATTCTTTTATTTAATTTGTTTTTTTTTTTTTCTATTCTTTTGCCGGCAGCTTGATTGCTTCGTCTTGAATTCACTTTGTTTTGGCCTTTTCAAGCTGTTCTAGCCATTTCTTCTGTTGACTGGCAACACTGTCTATGCATTTAACGTTCGGCAGTTACTTTTACCAGCTGCCGACCCCATTGTTTTTCTTCCGTTTGCTTTCGTTTATTATACGTATGCGTGTGCCTGCATGTATTTGTGGGAACTTGCGCGCCATTGATAACGTAAACAAAAAAATAACAATTTTCGTTTTAATATATGTAGTAGAAATGCATGTTTTGTTTTGTCTATGGTTATCAACAAATTTCATTTTCAACTTAAACATGCGACCGTGTCGACGTTGGCAAATAAAAAAGCATGGAAATTGCATGGCAAGTGTTATAACAACCATTGATAATGCCTAATAACTATTTGAGAAATTCAATTAACTACGCCACTAGCTGCAAAATATCACTCACGTGGCAGACCGATCATCCTTATACACTGACAACCAAATAAATACTAAAATTCGCAGACGACACAAATGTAAATCACATTTAACAGGTAGCTGATCGATGTTTGCACAGGTAAACCCAAAACAATAACAAAGATGACCCATTGACAGGTACTATTGCAAGCGGTAAAACCAGTAAACAACAATAATAAGGGTAGGCTTCACTTTGCCTTGCTGACTCACAGCACGTAGGCAGAGTGCCTGGGCTCTCTTTCACTCTCTCTCTCTTTCTCCTTATTTATAACCGTGTGTTTGTGTGTGTGCATCATGAGCAGCTGTTAAACCCTGAGCCGAGGCTGTCAAGCGTACAGCCCAATGAACCGCCTTTTGTTGACTTCATATAGGTATTGGGCTCAGATTTGCTTGCTTTTATCAGACATACACAGTCACACATATATGTATATATATATATATGGATTTGTATACATATATCATATACATACACACACGTTTTTGATAATGAACCCGAGCGTCATATACAAATTGCCGCTAGACTAAAGTCGCAATTTCTGGACTATGCGAAAAAGCAAAAACAAAAAGACAAGTGCTTAAAGGCAAATGCCCTCCCGAAATTGCGTTTAAACGAACTTTGCAAAACACATTTGGATACGTACATGAACTGTTAAGTCAAAATAAGCTGAAGTGACGTCAATTAGGCAATATAAGATAAATATAACGAATTTAAAGTGCAAGTGCAAATATAAAAGACAAGCGGGACACGTATAAATTGCGACTTCTCCTTGCTCTTTGATATTCGCCTTTGTCTGCGGCGAAGTTGCTTGCGAGTCTTTGTTGCTGCTGTCATCGGTTTGACGGCTGCTGCGCAAGAGAGAGAGAAATATGTATGTAAACAAAACAAGACTGGCAACAATAAAGTGGAGCCTTGAAATCGTATATGGGCAAGTGCAATGGAGATGTAGATACAGTTACAAAAAAAAAAAAACACACATATAGTACTACCTCGTACGTACTATAAACAAAAAACCAACATCTATTTTTAACTAGACACATAGAATAATAACAACAACAACACGTCAAACCAGAGCTCCCGTGCATTGTTATTATTATTGACAAATACCCACACACACATTCAGATATATAAGTACATGTGTGTGTGTGTGTACGATCGCAAACTTACCACCCAGCAAATCTTCTGTCGATTTTGGTGTCGTAGACATTTTGTTTTTCTGTGTGAGTGTTTTTGTTTGTGTATGGTATGGTACGATACGTTCGCACAGCAGTCGAAATTCTTTTATAGTTTCCCTATTTTTTTTACTATACACGTCAACTAAAGATAACTCGTTTGTTGTTATTGCGGCGTACAACAAAATTTATGCAGATTAAACTAAACTTTTTGCCACAGCGGCCCTTTTATTGCACATATGCCGTCGTTTGTCTGTGTTGTGTTTGTGTTTGTCTGTTTTGGTTAAGTGTATGCGTGAGAATATGCGTTTTACTTTTTTGCAGTTCCTGTTCCGTCTGCACTGGTTGCTTTGTTTGTTGTGCTTTTGGCTAAGTTTAGCAGCTGTCGTTTGCTCTACGCTCTTTAGTTTAATTAATAATAATCGCTTTTATTTAGTACAAGTGTAGTATAATACACAATTTTCTTTTACGCACGCTGCAAAAAACCTAATGCGTAGTTCTTTTAAAGCTGCTAGAAGCAGCAGAAAACACAAACGGTTCGTTGAAAAACACGAAGATGACTATTCACAAGCACAACAAAAATATATGGTGAAAACAAAAACGAAACCAAAGAAGAAGAATGTCAAACTTAACAGTGGATGACAGCGTTGCCAGATAGGACTGTAGAACTGTTATTACGCGTAGCAAAACTTTATTAACGTGTTTTTAAAAACAGATCAAATGTTTGTAAGTCACTTTTGGCCACATTACGCAGAAAATAAAAGTTATTGCCTTGCACCACGTCACTAGGTGAAATATATAAATCCTTTTGTGGATCATATTGTGCGCGACCTAACAATTTAAGGAATTCATGCCGCTCTCGTAGGCGGAATTCACGGGAAGATAACAGCTCTGGACACTGTACAATCTGCTTGTGACTCAAACCCATTTCATTGTGGACATAACTGAAACGTTCAATGATGTCGTCTGGTGCTGCAAAAGTTTATCATCAGTTAGTAATATATTTAATAGCAAAATTACTTCACTTACGTATCATCATCAGACGCGGCTTGCGTATAATCAGCGATTGCAGCTCCTTGGTACTGAAACCCATTTCTTCGCGCAGCGTAAAGACAGATTTGCGTAAATGCTCCATGTTGTAGGTAATCAGGCGAGGCTCTTTCGTGGCGAGCAGGCGAATATCATGACCGCTTAAGTTGAATTCCTTTTGGAAGTAGCCCAAGCGCCGATCAATGCGACGTGTAGAGAACATCAGCCAATATGGATTATGTGTTACAATCCGTTGTCGTCCCTCATCCGAGAAGCGTTTACTTTTCAGATAATCTATACGTGTCTGCAGATCATCCAGATCTTCCTTAAATAACAGCGGATTCTTTGTAATCATCTTGCCAAAGTCGTCTGGCGATATGCCCTGATCCGCAAGGAACGTCAAATATGGCTTCACATTCTGTTCGAAATCCAATCGCAGCACAAATTCGCCGAGACCCTTACGACGTTCAATACTGTGCAGATCGACGCCCAGGCTGAGCAGCTGCTGCAACGTTGTCGAGCTGTTAACATGGGCAGCAAGATTAAAGGTGGGCACGTGCGCTTCCCGGTTTCCAAAGTCTAGTGCAATTTCTTTTTGGCTCTTCTTGTGCTCTGGTAGCCGGTGTTCTGTTGTCTTGTCAGGCTGTGCAGGTTCCACAGGTGTTGGGTTGATGATTTCATTTTGAACATCTCTTAAAGCACGTAAATGTCGTATTTGTTCGCCAATTGTGTAGCATTTTGTTGTAATTTGTGTCGTATTGTGAATTTTACTAATATTACGTAGCCATGAGCAAAACATGACTGACAGAGTTACCGGAGTTTCGATTCTAGTGTGCACAAGGCAAAAAAGTATGGTAAATGTAAGACTACGCCAACGCGCTTCGGCTGTTTCATTCAGTGTGTGACGTCAGAAATGCTGTATTCATATAAACAACATTATTAGTGTTAGTAATCGCAAATTGGTATTCTAGCAAATTATCGATACTATCGATTAAGATACCAACTCTATCAGACATTCCGATCTTGTTTTCTTGTTCCATTGTGTGTTCTTTTGATAACTAAATTAAATTAAATAGAATAAGATAGCACATAGTAGTCAAATTTTTTAGCAGCATTTATACAAAAAGTAAATTAGATCATCTGCAGCTATGGACAAGCTACGTCGTGTGTTAAGTGGCGATGAACCAACGCCAGAGGAAGAAAGCAGCATCATCACTCAGGTGAAACCATATGAATCCACTTATGGCTTATTAATAATAATCACTTAATATGCATTGTATTAGAAAACAAATGATGCACAAATCATTTGGTTGAACTATGTCAAATGCGGGCTTGCAATTTTATGATACTCCGCCCCATTCCCCCGATCACACGACCTGTACTGTGACTCAACGCTTTATCAACAATTTCTTCTATTGTTTATAAACCACAGATTAATGATATGTCAACGCTTAGCTGGAGCACTCGCATAAAGGCCTTCTGCATATGTTTTGTCTTAGGTATATTGTTATCATTTCTGGGCTCAATAGCGCTGTTTCTACATCGCGGCATCGTTGTCTTTGCCGTTTTTTATACATTGGGTAATTTAGTATCCATGGCCAGGTGAGTTGACAACAGAATTTAACATGTGCCGGCTAATTGTTTATACTTTGAACATATTACAGCACGTGCTTTCTCATGGGACCCATTAAGCAAATTAAGAAAATGTTTGCTGAAACCCGTCTGATTGCCACCAGCATTGTTATTGTTGCAATTGTCATGACATTCGTATCCGCCATTGTGGTATAATATTAATAATAATATTAATTCATGTTTTCTCATATTCAAATTTATATTCATTGTTTCTTTCTTTTTATTTCTTTTATTTTATTTAGTTGAAAAAAGCAGGACTCACACTTATATTCATTATCATACAGTCCCTGGCCATGACCTGGTATTCGCTCTCCTATATACCATATGCACGAGATGCGGTTAGGAACACAGTCTCCGCATGCTTTGAGGTGTAGCTTGGCGACATTTCACAAATCAACAATTGTAATTAACTGTCTAACATGTATTATTAATGATTTGCTTATGTAGTTGTTAAACAAATGAAATTGTATTAATCTAGAATTAGGTCTTAGACATTCAGCTTATTAACAAGTTTTTCGTTGGTTTAATATCATTTATACATACACAATATAAATTTAATTTAATCAGTACAGTTTTCATAAATTGTATATACAATTTACATTTTAATAGAATTTGCCTTTTATTTATTTTTTTTTTTTGATTTTTTTCTTTTTCTTTTGGTTTCGTTTTTTTTGTATGTTCTTACGTTCTTTTCATCTAGTTTAGTTTAGTTTTTGGTTTGATAAAATGGCCTCATTTGATTTTCTTCACTTTTGACGGCGACAAATTACCTAGAAAAACAACAAAAACGATCGTTGAAAAATAATATGTTAAACAATTTTAATTTTAATGTCGTAGTGCGCTGTGCTAGGGCCTTCTATTGATTTACTTCGTGGTAAATGTGCTTAACACGTTGAATGCAATTCCAAAGAAAGTGAAAGAAAACGGTTGAAATGCGTGTGAAATGATTGGAGAATAAATAGAATAGGAGAGAACGAGAACGAGAACAGAGAGCCAATGCATAACGTAATATTAGACTAAAGAGAGACATAGCTCTCTCATTTAAAAATTATTTTTGAAAATATGCTAATTGTACCTTTCGCTGGTGAGTTCAGAGCGCTGTCTCCCTGTCGTTTCGAGGACGTAGTAACTTTTTTCTGTTGCCGTTGCTGGAAATATCAATTGCATTAATATTAGATATGATACAGTATAAAGATGAGACAAGGGGTAAGCTTTATACCTGCCACAAAACGGCAACGTAGACAAATGACACCGATATTAGCACCTGGACGGTCAGCCAGAGCACAATGTTGATGGCTTGCGTGCGCTCAAACAACTCCTTGCCATTCTTGATGCACAGAATGGCCTCGGAGACCATAATGGCGCCGTAAACCCAACATTGGGTGCCGACGCGTTTACAGCGCGTGTCGGTGACGTATACGTAATATTGCCTGCAACAATTGCAAATCGTATTAAGATTAAATATTCAATTGATTTCTCCCATAACTCACCTAACGGACGGCGCTACAAACAGTCCAATGAACACTAAACGTCCAATAACTATAAAATGACTTGGCGGCATTTCGAAAATGTGCTTCAAGAAGAACGTATTCAGCTCGGTGACCTGCCAGAATATGACCAACTGTATAACGGCCGCAAATCTCATCGCTGTCGACTTGGGATCAAGCCAGCGAATCGCTGACCAACTCTCTGGTGTAAACTGTAGCATGGCACGCTTAATTTTGCCCGTTGTCGTCGATATATCCTTAATGCTTGCCCATTTGTATTCACGCATTTCAAGTATCTTACAGATCTTCAGGCCCATCCAGATGCCGAGGCCATTGCAGATGATCACATCAAGGATGAGAGCATCCCACCAGCATTCAATGAAATTGGGCAACAGATGGGCAAAGGTTATCTCGGTTATTTCCCACATCACAGAGATGGCCCACAGAATGCCCATGTGACGGATGAGTATGGCCTTGAAGGCCCAGCCCAGAAAGTGTCCCCACGCAAAAACATCCAAATGACCCTTAACCCGTTCCCAACTAATGTCCGAGCAATTAACGCCGTATTCCTAAAAAGAATATAGCAAAGTATTAATATAAATTTGATTTATATTTAATTATATAATAATATTATCATCATATATTTACCTTCTCCATGTCGATGTGAAAGTTTTTCAATTTTGGATCAATCCAATAGAATATATTCCGTATGGTTGAATAGTTTTGGAACATAAGAAACTGTAGCATAAGCAGATACAACACGGAACAGCCAAAGAGGATGCGCCAAACGGCCGGATGTGGTCGTGTGAATGGTCCATTTGGAAATGCAATTACCGAAACGATCAGAAAGAAGAATACAATGCATAAAAGTCCCGCCCAAAGGTTGTCATCTAAGTTCGCTTCGTTCCTGTAAATGTAATAATATTGTGTGATCAATTCAATAAATTTACTTGCTCTTCTTAATGTAATTGTTGCTGCTGATGCCGTTGTTGTTCCTGTTGTTTTTGTTAAATTTTCCATTTGGTTAAGTTAATCTGATTTGGACTTTGGCACAGCTCGTGTACGGGTTTAGTGACCTTTCATCGAAGTCGAAACAATTCTGCGATTATGCGTATGTGTGTGCGTGTACTTGATAAAAATCAAATGAAACACAACGAGATTTTGTTTCGGGACCTTGAGGAGGCGCCTCAATGCCTCCAACGACGACGACACATTTGGCAACAACGCACAACACGCGCTTTCACTATCTTAGAGATAGTTGTTAGCCCGGGTCGTGACACGATGTCACAACGCCTCGACACTAGGATGAGGAGTTCGATTTGACGAGCGTTGTTTGAAAACAGCAAATTATTTTACTATTTATATTTCATAAATTGTAACTACGACTAGAATATCCCAGTAAGCTATATCTTTAGAAATGGCGCAAATCAGACATATATATATATATTTAATTGAAGAAAATATATAATATAATATGAAGGATTCATAGCTTAAATCAATCCATTCCATTCAAATATTGTCTATTTGTCGTGTTAAATCACGCGCCCATCTCTAACTTATTAAGTCAATCCTATTTTTTCTATAATTTTCTTTCTACTGTAAATTGTTAAAGGATATTCTAACGACCTGTTAGCTAACGTGCTATTAACGTGTCGTGTCACGTAGCCATCTCTAGCTTTCAATCATAGAGATATCAGTGAATGGAATAACAACTAATCTTCCTGCTTATAGATTATTTGTATACATCGATTTCATATCTCTTAACTATCGTATAATTACCCTGTCGTGACCCACAGCCATCTCTAGCTTCTAATCATGACACTTTTTTGTTTGTTCTCAATTTCAAGTATGCTTAAAAAGTCAACCAAGGTTGACGGGCACATGCTGAGGAAAGCGCAACAATTGTTTCACTTTTGCTTTTGTCGTCTGTTGGCCAAGTTAATGTTATTGTTAATGTTAACCCCTTTGGCCAAAAATAGAAAGATCGATATATGAGCGCCGAGTGCGCCACACAAAATCTTCGACTGCTTCTTACCTGACAAATGCAGTATACATGACAGCCAGCACGGAGACGGCCAATAGTGTAATCGTATGAGGCTTATAAAAGAAATCCAAGGAAATGTCATCCACCGGCCGTTCGTTGACAATGACAAAGGTCTGTGCAATTTCCTCCTTACGTTTGTTGCCATTGCCCCCATTGCCTTGGTTGCCGCTGCCAGTGGCATTGCCATTATTGCCGCGTTTTATTGGTGTTGTCGGTGCACTGGATGCACCAGATTTGTACTTAGCAGATGCTATGCTCTGATCTCCACTGGAACTGGGGCGCTCCTTTTCATCATCGGCGCCAGTTGGTGTGCCGCGTGAATTGGAACGTTTCTTCATCTTAATTGTTGCTGTTGCTCTCTTCTCAATATAATGCGCCGTTGATGGCGTGATAATAGTGATAGTGTTATTGGGTTAGCACGCGGGTAGAGCAGCAAGTTGCGCAACATTCGTTCCACAATTAATGAGATGCTTCGCTTTCCAAGACGTGTTTTTATTGACGCTCAGCTATCCGGCAGTTGTGTTTAATGCATTAATCAATCGTTTTGTTCAATTTATTAATGTTTTATTTGATGAATTTGAATGTGTTGTTAGTTAATCAGCATGCTGCACGGCGCTTATGAGAGTGTTGAGAGCAAAAGAAACCTGCTAATCTGACACGCACTTGCCGGGCAGCAACTACATACTACGATTTGTTGTGAGGGCACAGCATTGCCACATTGCTCAGCGTTGCCAGACAGCTTGATTATTTTAGACTAGTATGTAGCTTCGAAAAATGCGTGCTCCCATGGTATAATAATATAAGGTAGTGTGAGCGATGAAAACAATGACCATTTGGAGATTTGCAAGCTCAAAAGAGTGATAGAGTGAGAGAGTGGGAGAGTTAAAGAACTCTTTATGGAGAACTAAACATTAACATTACCACGTAACGTTTCAATTACCATACGATGAATTCTTATCAGCAACAGCTGTAACTGGTCAGCATACTAGCTTTTAGCGCAGCCCTGCTTAACAGCTGATTCACTTGTTGTACTGATGAAATTTCAAAGAATATTGTTTTAAATTGTTAACAATAATGTTAGACAAAGTTAAAAACGTCATTGTGGTGCTCTCTGGCAAAGGCGGCGTGGGCAAATCAACAGTTAGCACGCAATTAGCCTTGGCATTACGTGCCACAGGCCACAAGGTAAATAACACGTTTATCAACCAAATCATATTGTTAATGTACACGTTATTGTTGTTTAGGTGGGCCTGCTGGACATAGATCTATGTGGTCCCAGTGTGCCATATTTGCTGGGTCTCGAGGGCAGCGATATTTATCAGTGCGACGATGGCTGGGTGCCCATTTATACGGATGAGAGCAAAACACTAGCCGTGATGTCTATTGGATTTTTGCTTAAAGATCGCAGCGATCCAGTTATTTGGCGTGGTCCCAAGAAGACTATGATGATCCGACAGTTTCTAACGGATGTGAAATGGGAGGAGCTGGACTATCTAATCATTGACACACCGCCCGGCACCTCAGATGAGCATATCACAGTTATGGAATGCATGCGCGAGGTGCCCTGCAATGGTGCAATTATTGTAACTACGCCGCAGGGTGTTGCCTTGGATGATGTGCGCAAAGAGATAACATTTTGCAAGAAGACGGGCATTAAGCTGCTGGGCATTATCGAGAACATGAGCGGGTGAGTCACAGTCGCAGTTGTTGCAATTAAAACAGAGTATCAAATATCTACAAGATACATTAAGCTTGATTAATTATTATGCTGATGAACGTGAACCTGAAAATCATACTGGTTTATTGTTTATTGAGTGCTTTAACATCTTTATTGACTCACTGTAAAGCTGGTGTCATTGCCTCAAAGTCAAGACGCATTTGCTGAGGTGAAGAATATAACAAATATGTTTATAGAAAGAGCTTGGAAAGCAACTTCAAGTGTCTTAAGGCTGTAAATTGCCGTAAATTTACACACATTTGTGTGAATGAATAATGTAATGACATTGGTTAAAGAAGTCAATGCCAAAAGGAGCTTAGACTCTTGACTGTTAGCTGGCAAAGAAAGCTTCTAAAGCTGCTCACTTTATGCTAGTGTCATTGCCAGGCAAGACAAGGCATTAGTTAAAGAAATATATCTATAACTTTGCATTCTAATCACATCTTTATCAATCTACAGCTTTGTTTGTCCCCATTGCACGGAATGCACCAACATATTCTCCTCGAATGGCGGCGTGGAGTTGGCACAGCTGGCACAGGTGCCACATTTGGGCACATTGCCCATCGATCCACGTGTGGGCGTGTTGGCTGGCAGCACGGCATCGGTGTTAAACGAGCTACCCGATTCAAGTACATCGCAAGTATTGCGCGGTATTGTGCAGCAATTAGATGCGTTGACGACGGCAGTGCCAACGCCTGTTTAAGCGTAAGTATTGCGCCCCCCTTATCCCAGTCATAACCAGATATATATATATATACAATATATATGCAATATATATACATATATATATATATATATTTATATTTGAGACGCAAGTTGTGTAGTAGATTTCGTTTCTTTTATTGCAGTTAACCAAAAATAATAAAACGGGGCCAGGCGGTAACGATACTACTAAGAGCTTTGGTATTTCATTTCATATTTTTTGTATATGTAAATATGTAATTAAAGTAGAAATAAAAAACGCTTTCAAAGGAATGTGTAATCAGTGCGGTCCCTTTTGTTATTTTCTTCTTCATTTTTGTTGTTATTTGTGTTTCTTTCTTTCATTTTTTTTTTTTTTTTTGTTTTTTTGAGACAAGCGTTTTCATTGTGTGTGTGTGTGTGTGTGTGTGTGTGTGTGTGTGTGCGACTTAAAACTATATATATGTATTTATGCAGATTTTATGGTATGTTAAGTCTTGACTTACATAATTGCCAAATTCAAGTATTGTATACAGTTTACACGACGAACTCAATGCATGATCAATATTTGATTATGATGATAATTAATTTATTTGTATGGTCGCAAGTGAAGTGTTGTAGAAGTGATTGATGTTCAGTTAAGTTCATGCAATCGGTTCATCGTGTAAACGGCTAAACAAAGACAATTCCTTCTTGAACTCAACTTAATACTATATTGTTTTACTATCGGTTAAATTAGTGTTTTGTTTTGTTTTGTTTTGTTTAGTTTTTTTTTTATCACAATGCATAATCAAATAGATCTTTATATAATACAAAACAGACTCGTTCAGCTGCTTCGGCTTCTGTGGCAAGCTGTTATCATCGGGCTGATCGATGTAGAGCACAAGATCGGATGAGTTGGTATTCTCGCTCAGATTGCAATCGGAATGAGGCACCGAGCAGTACCTGCCTTTACGGCGCTGACAGCGGATGCAGACTATTATTACAGTGGCCCCAACTATAATGCCGCAAGTGATGATAATGAATGGATTCATTATATATAGTAGATTTGTTGAATGTATTGCATCATTTGGACTGGCTATACGATAGTCCTTATCGTCTATGGGCTCATCACGATGAAAGCTAGTTGATTCGGGTGTCAGTGCGGCCGGGGCTGACGTAGCCAAGGCGCCAGGACGCTCGGTGGTTGCAGGGAATGCAGCGGAGGTGGGAGAGGAAGCGCTGTTACTGATGCTACTGCTGTCCATTTCCAAATTGTCCATGGCTGGCTCAGTTGCCATCTCTATGTGGTCAGTGGTGCTTGTTTCTGTTTCTGGCACTGAACTGGAACTGGTTACGTCCGTTTCCAGGCTATTCAAAGTAATGGTTTCATACTGCTCCACCTGCTGGAAGGCATCCAGTAATACATCTGTATTCACGCTGACTGGGATCTCTGCTTCAATTGATTTCTCCGTTGCCTCCTCAACGTTGGACAGCTCTGTTGCAATTGTGGATTCGTCATTGGATTCGCTTGTGCTGCTAGAGATCATTGAGGCTACTTCCTCAGGCTGTTCCACTGACTGTTTAACGCCCTCATCCTTGGTCTGCTCCGTCGTAGAACTCTCTATGGCTTCGCTAGTAATGTCCAGGCTTGTGGTACTGCTTTGCACCACGGCGGCTTCTGTGGTTGCGTTTGCAGCTGTGGTTGCGGTAACAGCCGTCGTGCTGGTCTCGACCGGACAAATGGGACAGCAGGCATCTGGCAATTTGATGGGATTCTTGCATTCAGGTGGCTTGCAAGAGGATTCCTGGCAGACGGTGTTGCCATCCAAGCAGATGCAATTGACACAACCATGGCCCTGCAACCAGGTCTCACCATTCAACTTGAACTCATTGTCATCCGTTAGACAATTGCTGGGTGGCCCCTGATCCGACTGATAGCACACATTGATGCACGGTGGCTTACAGCTGTTGCACTTGGTGCATTTGTTCAGCCAATAGTTTTGCCCAATATCCTCACATTGCGGCTCCTTGCCGCATTTGTACTGTGTGCAACAACTGCCCGGCTGTCCGGTTCCCTGCGTCAGCTCGATGAGCACCTCATCCGCTTTACACTGTGGTCGCTTGGGGCATTTGTTGCAACGGCAACGTGGCAATATGACACAGCATATCGATTGGAGATCACGTTTGGCTCTTGTGTCTTGGTTAAATTGCAATGGATTCAACTGTATGTCATCGAATTCTGTTGCATCGATGCTGCTATCGGCTGGACATTCCATCGCATCCGCATCCGCATCCGTAAGAGCATCCGCTTCTGTTTCCGGTATTTCCGGGCATTTGATAGATTCGCATTTGTCAAAATATGACTCAGAGTCTGCAATTAAAGAGGTCACAAAAGCTTAATTAACACCTAAGTGACAGGTTTGCAAAATGATTGATAAGCTCGATTAGATCACTAACTTTCAAATTGTGGATGGTATGTGGATGGTATGTGGATTGTATGTGCTTGCGTGTTTATAAGTATTATATTTAATTTTCCACGTTATATGTATGTAGCAAGACTACAGACAGCATTTAGCTGTGTGGATTGTATGTGGATGGTAAATATTTTGAGATTGATAAAATGTGGTTTTCAAATGTGTTAAGTTTGATTAAAGTGTTAATATGTTTATAGTTAGATATAATGGTGTTAGAGGGGCAATAAAATCGCTTGAAATGGGAACAATGTGTGGATGGTAAGTGTATGCTAATTGGCTGAAACTAATAAAATACGCTTTAAATTGAGTTTAGACTGATTAAAATTGCAATAGGAGTGAAAAACATCTAAAGGGATGATTAAAGAATGGAATGTGAAAGATAAATAGCTTGGGTTGATAATAAATGGATTGTATTGCATGTGGATAGTAAGTGGTTTAGAGAACAAAACCGTTGTCTAGGGTGTAATGTCATGTCTGAGTAGCTAAAACTGACAAGTGATATAGATGCACATGTGGATCGCATGTGGATCGCATGTGGAACGTATGTGGAACTTAAGTGGATGTTAAGTTATTTTAAATAGCAAAAGAATGTGTTAGTTCTTGCAGTTAAAGCATAGTTTTGTGCACACATTCTCCATCTATCACTATCAAATTTCCTATTTAATATTGATTGTCTTTAATATCAGGCCGCATTAATCAAACAATGTTTAGGTAAATTTATAAAAATTGCAATTTGATTAGCCGCTTATTGGGGACCAGTTGACCAATGCTAAAAAGATCGTGAATGCTCGCACAACAAGTGCCCAGGGACAGCCCCCACCGAAAATACAAAAAATTGGGATACAAAGTACAAAGAGGCATACTCTCGTTTATTTATTGTTATTGATTTTTGACATTTTATCATTGAATTACTGAATGCTGCAGCGGTAGAGAGAGAGAGAGAGAGAGAGAGAGAGAGAGGGGGAAGTGATTGGGAGATGCTAGTGAAAGAGAGCAAAAGAAATGTGGAATGGCATTCAAGAACAATAACAAACAGACAAAAAAAAAAAACAATAACAAAATGAAAAAGAAAACATTCTTTTTTTTTTGCGTTTTGCGTTTGATATTTGGCAAGAAATTCTTTGCACCGATCAATCGAATCGATTCGAATCGATTGAATCGATCGATCGATCCGTAGATATCGCGATCTCAGCTTTTCATTGAATCAATAATATTCAATGTGGCATATCACGTTCTATTTTATGGATCGTTTTAGTTTTATTATTATTATTATTATTGTTATTATTGTTATTGTTATGATGATATGATTTGCCCTTTACAAAGTGCTTTGCAATTGATTACAATCTTTTCTAAATATTATTGAGGCTGTCGATTTGTTTTCTTTTCGTTGCTGTTGTTGTTGTTGTTGCTGCGGTTTTTTGTTTATGATAAATTGACGTCATATAACCGCATATAGGTGAAGCGTAGCGCATTCAATTGAACATAATTTAAAATAGATATAAGTTACGCTATCACACAAATGTGATCTCTATACATACATATATGTACATATATACATAAATATATATATGTATATATATGTTGACAATATGTAGGTTTGGTCTTTATACTCTATTCTGAGAGGGTTATCAGTTATCAGTGCGTTATATAGAAGCTTGATCCGTGGTCTATCGATTTCTTTGCAAGGTTATAGTTATTTCCGCTCATAAAAATAGGTCGAAAAGTGATTTTATATATGTTAAGCATAATTATCTCTCCACATAACTGCGAAAAAGACAGAATTCATGCATTTTTCTTTGTTTTTAAATACTAAGCAAGTTTTTTAAGCAAACTCTTTAATTTATATCAGATTTAACAAATATATAAAAATAGGTCGAAATTTTAATTAATATAAAAATAAATAAAGGCAAATTTTATTATTTTTAAATTAGTGTTATAAGAATCAGACAACTATAAAATAGAACAAACATAGAAAACTAGTTGGACAAATGAATTAACATACGAAAAACTTGTCAAGTTGCTTAGAGCTGTAAATAGGTCGAAACGCACAGAATATATATAACTGTACAGGGTATCAAAATGCTGGCAAATTGCTTAGACACTTTCAGCACACACAACACAAACTTTACAAGTTGCTTTTGCTCTGCTTAAATTCTGTTTAAGTTTCAATAATATAACTCTCAGTTGGCATTGAAACAATAGGTCGAAAACTGAGTTATGCTAAGAAAAAGCATAAAATTCAACATAATTTTGTTAAACAAATTAGCACATTAAGGTATTGTTCTAACGTATAGCTACTATAGTGATCTTTTGTCAGGGCATTAAGTCAGTCGTTGGCAATCGCAAGTTAACGTTACGTTTGTGATGCCAATTTATGGTGAAGGGCAGCACGATAGTTTGCGTGATCTATAATCATACGAATTGGAATTCTAGGGCAGGCAATAATACTGATATAACTTTAGGAGCGGGGAGTGTAGTGGGGCATCAATCAAGCTAAAAGATCTGCAGAATTTACAAAAATTTCATTCTGAAACGAATCGAAAGCGCTGGAAAAGCGCTGTAAAACGTATTAAATGTGAACTCAGCGTAAAATGACAGAGCAGACCAAGAAATGTAATAAAGTACAAATAAAAATCACTTTGGCTGTGCTTTCTTTTCGCTTTTCAGTTCAGTTCAGCGTTCTGGTTTATCATTATTTGTTTCATATTGTTGGGTTTATTGACCCGATTGGTCAGCATAAAAAAAGGCAAGATACGCAGTTAAAGTTGGCAAAAAATAATATATATATATAAATATGAAAAGAAAACAGAAACAGAAACAGAAAAAAATAAAAAAAAAAAACACAGCAACAACTGGCAAATAGACACGTTCAAAGGTCTTACAACTCGATGCAAATTAACTAGACACATATCCGTCTTCACAATTGGGTCGACTACTCTCATTAGCGGCGGTATCTGCCAAGTGCTAATTACGTCACTTTCTAGCCAAGTTATTGTTGTTACTGTTCGCTGCTACTGTTGCTTCTTGTTGTTCCTGAGCATTCACATATTTCATCTTTCATGTGGTTTCTCGTGTTTTTTTTTTTGATTGATCTACAGCCGAAGGTTGCCTGCAAAAGTGCAATCTGTTTTCCAGTTTCCGCCGTTGCAACAAGCAAAACTTATAGCGTCATCGGTATTTTACAAAAATAAATAAATAAATAAATACATTTTTATTTTAGTACAATTAGCTGGCAAGTTTGTTGACACGCCGTCCGTCGCCGTTCGTTCTGTCAGCCGCCTGACATGCAAAATTACTTAAAGACTGAGCAACAACAACAGAAACAATACTAAAAAAAAAAAAAACAAAACTAAAAAAAGAATGCTTAAAACACGAAGAGGAGGTCGCCGTCTCGTATCTTAACTACAAGTTTGCGTTAAGGTCGAGCGGAGAAACAAGCAGTAAGCATTGCCAGAGCCATTACAACAACTCACAACAGCACACAACACACAACAACACACACAGCCTGAAATAATAATTGAAGTTTCAGTCTCTTAACTTTGATCTAACTGCGCGTTTTACACTCCAACCAAACTCAAAATTATGCTCAAATAAAAATTGTCAAAATATTATGGTTAACTGCCCCCAACCCCAACCTCCCCCCCTATTTCTCTCTCTCTCACTCTTCAGTGAGTTCACGTCAATCACGTTCTGTAAATTTGCTCATAATTATTGTCGTATATCATTTGTCAGACCTTTTGCTGTTATTTTGTACACACAAATTTGACAATGTTTAAATAAACGTTAAATTGTTTATGCTATAATTTATGAATAGTTTGATTGTATTGCAAATTAGTGAAAAGCTTCAGCTTCAGCTTCAGCTTCGCCCTTTCGGCTATTGCGCATTTATAAATGTTTTGTAGTATTGAGAGCAGGCAACTTATAGACTCTTTGTAGACTCATTGACTCTTTGGCTCATTGGCTCAGTGAATGAATCTGATTTTTGTTGTTTTCAACGGTTGCATGTGAAGCGCTTAATTTACATTTGGCAATTCGTCAGTCGTCAGCTGTTCTGCTTGTAAGCCTACATTGGTTATGGGGAAAAGTACAATTTGCTAATGACTTGCCCAGCAGCAAGACAGACTATGACAAAGTTTATAACTGTCTAGACATTTGTAAGTGAAATAATTAAACGGAGACTAAATATAACTATAAATGTTTAGTAATATAATAAACAAATGATTATAATTATAAATGATTAAAAATATTTCTGTAATCATTAATTTATCGATTGACATCAATTGAAATGCGGCAGGACAACGATTTTCTTCATTCAGATTGAACTGAACTTTGATTCAAGGCCTGTCCTATCCTATATCCTATATATATATATATATATATATGGTATATCAATGCATATTAGCGAGTGCTATTGCATCATTTATCTAAAGAGCGAATGCATTCCAAAGAGCTTTTACTTTACCGCAAGCTCTTACGCTTAGTTGAACTTCTGTTGTTAGTTAAGCTTACGCTCTATTTGTACAAGCTGTTACTCTCCTGTTAGCTGCTATTCCTTGGCAAGCTTTTGCTCTTCACAGAGCACAACTCTAACGAGCTCTCTTTCTAACTCTCTCTTCTAAACTCTTTTAAGAGTACTTCTTTTCTTCGCTGTATCTTTAACTTTATCTTCGATATCCATATAAGGTTACTGACTCGACTTTCCAGAGAACGCTTGCGCTTTTAGTTTGCTTTCTTTATTATCTATTTATCTATTAAGCTTCGGCTTGCTGTTTAACTTACTTTCTTCATTTATCCTACACTGCTTCTTCTTCTACTTTATCTGCTTTGTTTACTAACTTAAACGTTTACTAACTTACTTCTACTCTAATGTGAGCTCACCAAGCTTCACCTGGACAGTTTCTACCCTTCTCTTTCTTTCTTTCTCTCTCTACTTTACTAGTCCTATTCTCCTTTATGTGATGTTCTTAAACGTTATAATTGCTGCCGTTTAACTACCTCACATCCTTCATTCGTCAGCTAACTTTCACTGTGTGCGCTGCTTTCACTCTCTGGCAAAACCTTTCACTCTCTGCCAGCTGTTACTGTTCCGCCTCTGCATTACACCATCTTAGCTGCAATTACAGGGTATAAAGTAAGTACTTGGCACGCGTTATTCGCGTAACTCAAGACTGCTTGCGACTGTGATTTGTTTGTCTAAAGTGTTTCCACTTTCGCCACACTTACCCACTAATGATAATGACAAACAAACTGATTAAATTCCCCCTTAGCATACGAGTATGCGTGTGTATGTGTGTGTGTTTGTTTGTTTATGATTGATCAATCACCGTTATAGATTGTTAGGGTTGCTTGTTGTGATTTTTGTGAAGTTCTTTAGACTTGTACTTATATTATTTATATTGTCCTTGACTTCAGTATAATTGTTTATTTAATTCTATAAAGAGAACTCGACGTGTGAAACACACACATAACTGAGTTCGAGTGTGTGTGTGTGTGTGTGTGTGTGTGTGTGTGCGCGTAAGTTTTATATGCGCAATTCGCTGGAAATTGCGTAAACAAAACATTTTTCATCATCATATCAAGAAAGCTTATCTTAATTATAGATCAATTATAAATTATATATGCTTGTACAGCTGTACATAAATCGTATAATGCTATAACTAGTAGCTCCAAAAAAAAAAATTTGAGTGTTCATATTATTAATTATGCGTCAAAACAAACGCTACCTTATACTACATACAAAGCAAGGCGCTGCAGCGTGAGTGCGTGCGCGAGAGAGAGAGAGAGAGAGAGAGAGAGAGCGAGTAGAGCAAGAGCAGCGCGTCTAATCGTGGGAGGGGGGGAATAGTATCTAACGCAATCAGCAAGTCGGTAGCGTTTGTTCTGAACCTTGGACTATTCGTGGTAATTATTGTTTTAATACTTTTGTATTATTTATTATTATTATTATTATTACAATTATAATTATTCTTATTTGTGCTCAAATTGCAACAAATTACAATTAAATTAAGTGACAATAGCTGTTATACGATATCTGCGAACAGATGTTTATAATACATTTATATTTTTTTTTGTATTTATATTTATTGCTATTTGAATGGACTACGCGGGGATTATGAAGCCGGAAGATATTAATGTACTTTTAGCAATAATTGATATACTATATATATATTTATAGATATGTAGTATATATCTGCACACGACTCATTTGCATGGATGATTGTGTGTGCAGTGATTGTGCGCTGGATGCTTTTAGGTTCTTTAGTTCTTTGTGTGTGAGTTTAGTTTATATATAGCCATGATCAAATATTATAAGGTAAACTATGTTGACTTATATTTGAGCTGTGACTCTGTCTGTCTGTCTGTCTGTCTGTGTTGCAGCTTTGGACTTTGATATCAGGTAAAAGACAATGTTTTCGTCAGCAAATTATATTGTATATATATCTTTCCCTTTATTTCTTTAATTGCCCAGCTACAGCTTCGCTACTGTCAGCACATTTTATGTATAACTTCTGTTATACTGTAGTCTTAGCTACCATAATGTCTTGTTCATTATGTAAAAGGTAACAATAATAAAGTCAGCATAAATATTATAGCTCAGCAATTTTAACTTTGCCTGTAGCTTTTAGACAGACACCTCAACATTGTCACTTACAATGCAGCATAATATCATTAATTGTTTAGAATGCGAGGTATTTTAACGTTTAGCAGTTCAGCTGCCCTTTTTTTTGTTCATATAATGAATGTCTCGTCTTGGTTGCTTAACTCTTTAGCTCTGTTCAGCTCTTGTTCAGTTCCTGTCTCAACGCATATTAACTGTGTTAATAGTTTGTCATTTCAACAATTAATTAAATCACACAGCAAACGATTAAAGAGAATTTGCTCCACTTAATGACAGACATTAATTATTTACGAACGGACATATGTGCACACATACATACATACGTACATACATACGTACATACATACGTACATACATACGTAAGCGAATGTCATCTATGTATGAGGTATCTGACATGTGTGAGCTCAGCTTTATAAACGATTCATTTCATTTTTGCGCTAAACTGTAAGAGATATCTATCGCACATGTAATCGATGCCTTTGATATAAGCGCAACGTAAGCGACACACATGCAGCATACCCTGTAAACTACAAATTGCATTCAATTGGCCATTTTCAGCTATAGGAAATTGTAATTTCTGCTGTCAGTTTCAATATAACAAATTTAGTTTAATTTATAGGGTATTTCCAAAGGTTTATTTTTACAGCAAATATTATTTTGTATTTCTAACGTGCTAATGCAACTATAATTAAACAATTTTCTCTACTTTTGCGTAATTTATAGGGTATTTTCTAGTTCATAATGTAATTTATTTAATTGCTTCGCAGTTGTTAATAGTTAAGCTTAATATTCTGAAAGAGTACTTCAAACAATTCGACAAGAATACCAAATTTAGCGTAATTTACAGGGTATATTTGTGTTGTAACTACATAATTTTGCATTTTAATTGTTTCCCTGTAAATTAGCTCTACATTCCTTTGGTTTTATATATCTATGTGTATATATATGTCAATCTGTAAGAATTTATAGGGTATATTTGTGTTGTAACTACTTCTTTTGGCATTTTCAGATATGCTCTATAAATTTGTTCTACATTTCTATAGTTTTGTATATATATATATATATATATATATATATATATATGTTAATATATATGTATAATATAAGAGAAATGCAATTCGTGTTTTACAGGGTATATTGCAATATCTCTCGTCAGAGTTGCTTTTTATATGCTCTCTTGTGCTCTAAAGCTTCTCCAGCCATTTGCTTCTGAATACCCAGTTTATAGGGTATTTATCTAGTTCGGCGTTCGGCAACTTTGTTCTAAGTTCTTCGGCAGTTGTAACAATTTTTTTTTACAAAAATAAAGTTGTTCAGAAATTTTGCAGCCTCATATTGAGTTGTTGTTGTCTGTCCACCTTCGCGCAGATGTTTTCGCACTTAATCTATATTTTCGATTTTGCTGCCCACATGCCGGACGTAAAGTGCCCTGGCAACAACAAATGAAATGCTTTTGGCCAAACCGAATTGACCGGACTTAGCCGAGGGCAGACGACGGGTAATACACTAAATCGAAAAGTGTGTCTGGAAATGACGCATCCCATGAATAATTATGTGCTAGCTAGCTCTTTCACTCTCCTCTCTCCCTCTCTCTCGCTCTCTCTCGCTCTGTCTCTCTTTCGATTGCTGTCACTATACTTTAGCTGGAATTTAAAACTAAACACTTGGCTGAAACAAATGAAATGACGAATGACTAATGCAGTTGGCATGCGCTTCTCTGATACTCAACTCACAACTGATAACAGCATTTGTTTTGATATACGAAAAGAAACGTATATACCAAGTAGAAGGTCAATAACGAATTAGTTGACTGCATTTACTATATTGCCATAGATTAACAGGCTAAAACCAAGGTGAATAATCCACATTAATTAAGAAATGACGTAGTTGCCCCGATATCAACTCGGACAGTCCAGTTCATTCTTATCAGCGCAATCAACAACATAAACAACAACAACAAGCGGATCAGTCGAGCGTATAAGTCGACAGTATAATACCCTGTGTAGTTTTCTAAATTAAGTACTTTTGATTATAATAGAAGTAAGAATATACGAACGGCACTTTATATAGTCTTGTGACGCAGTCGTTTGCTGTCTCACTCGCACACATGTGCCGCGTGCAAAGCAACATTTCTTTTCTGATTAGCTCTTTTATTTCTAGACCGATCTTAATGAAACTTTCAGGACTGCTTCTATATCATATTATTTAAGCACATGCTAAGTATGAATAGTCTACTCTGAGAAACTCGATTTGTGGGGGAAGGGAGAAAATTATTGAAAATCTAACATAAACTCGATCTGAAGAGGGTATACAGGAACCTTCATGGTGTCTCTAGCTCTTATGGTTGCTGAGATCGACGCGTTCATACAAACACGGACGGACGGACAGACGGACATGGCTCAATCGACTCGGCTATTGATACTGATTAAGAATATATATACTTTATAGGGTCGGAGATGCCTCCTTCTGCCTGTTACATACATTTGCACAAAATTATTATACCTTTTTTTGCCCATTTTGAATGGGCACAGGGTATAATAATACACAATATGTCTAAAGTGTATAAAGTGTCTAAATTGCCACAATTTAAGGCTTGTTCCCAACGCTTTCTTTCCATTTTGCACGCATTAATCAAGTTGCATAATGTATGTTTGTATTTTGTTGTATTCAATCAGAATATTCATAGAGTGTGATTCATCATCAGCTGCTTTTTTGGCCAGATAAAGTTTGAAGAGATCATTGAATTGAAATTGAATAGCTTATTATAATAGCTATCATTATGTGTTTTATACATTGTATTTATTTAATGACTATATAATAATGTACATAGTGAGTAAATACAATCTATAAACTAGAGCGTTAGAGTTTGAAAATTAATGCTTTTCAATTATACTAACTATACATCTATTCTAACAATAAATTATGCTAAATAACTATATGCCTAATATAGTATATACAATTAGCTTTGCTTTTATTTAGCTAGATAATCCGCTCTGTGCGTAGTACTTCAAGTAATTGATAAAAAATAATCTAAGAACTGCTTATACAATTGCAATGAATGTATGTACAATGTGTATGTGCATGTGTGTGTGTGTGTGTGTGTTTTTGTGTACTTGAAGAGTGTGAATGGAATGTGCGGAATGTCTTGAAGGCATGCGGATCTGCACATTATGAGCTATCTATCCATCTATCTGTCTATCTATCTGTCTATCTTGAGTTCTCAAGGCACTCGAATCATCAATGTATGTATAGATGTACATATGCAATTCTTAGTAGAATAAAAAAGGGTGTGGATGGGGGGGGGGCTTCATGGAAGAGGTAGTTCTTGAAGGTCAAACGTAGAGCAAAGTCCAAGTTGAGTTTGTCAATTGTAAAGTTGCTTATCAACATTGAAATGCAATTTGTAGCGAGTGCGAAAGAGTTGTCAATTTGTCGTCATTATAAATATATACATATATAGTATATATACATATATATATATAAATATATATATATAATATATATGTATGTATATATGTATATATATACATATTTATAACAAACTAAAAAGCAAACAACCACAAACCATAAACCAAAGCGAATGAATTTTTATTTTGACGCTGTGGAATGTTGTTTAGATTTGTTTTGTCTTTCTTTCATTTTTTGTTTTTATCTCGAAATTATCTCAAGCGTCGCTAAGTTAGTAGCGGGTGGTTGTTCTTGTTGTTGTTGTTGTTCTACTAACAAGTTGGTCATTTTTGCCCTGTATTGTATTTGTATTATGAAAAGAAAGAATGAACATGTTTGGCTAACACATTCCTAAGCGTTTTATCAGCTACAGCCGCAGATACACGTAACAGAGACATATAAACTCTGATATAGCTACACATACAGCTAGAGATAGAGTTAGAGATACAGATGCAGAAATAGCTAGAGATATAGCTACAAATACAGGTAGACATAGAGTTAGACACACAGATACAGCTAGAGATAGAGTTACATCTAAAGTTACAGATACAGAGTTACAGATACAGATGAAGATACAGCTAAAGATAGAGTTAGAGATTGAGTTAGAGATATAGCTACATAAATAGCTAGAGATAGATTTAGAGATACAGATACACATACAGATACACATACAGATAGAGCTAGAGATACAGCTACAGATAGAGTTTGAGATACATCTACAGCTAGAGATAGAGTTAGAGATACAGCTACAATATTCGCACTTGCAATTTCCTACCCAAATACTAAACACATCCAGCTGCTGCTCTGCCTGTCTATACCCTGTAGCAAATGCTTTGAAGTAGTATCTCAAAGGTGTCGCCACAAATTCACACAAATTAGAAAATATTTACATATTCACATATTTATATTTATGTTTATATTTATCCATAAATAACATGACTTTGCCTATGGGCATAATGTAGGGTATCAAAGCATTATATCACTTTTGTGTTGATCTCAATTTTGTTTTCTTTCTTTTGGAGACCTTTCGCTTGTGGCTATGCTCTTTGTGTGTGTCCGTCAGATTTGTCTAAATTTAACTCGTTCAGCTGTCACTTTTACCTGGTTGTTGGCTGGTTTTTGCTAGCTTTAACTTATTCGTGGCTAATTGTGGCATATTTTGACCTTGTTGTTGCCCACGAAAAAAATAACCACCACTCACTCACACACACACGGACACACACACTCGCACACACACTCTCTCTCTAATGTCAGTTTGAAGTCGCATTCGAGTTGACTATGCAAATGGTCAACACCAACTGCCTGTTTATTTAGGCCTAAAGCTAGAGGGCCAACAGGAACTGTCAGGTGACTCTGTGACTCTGTGACTCCCTTTAGCTGTGTTTTTCTTTTTGGTGGTTGCTTATGCAAATGTAGTTTCATTTTGGCCTTGATACTGCTGGCTAAACCCAACTGTTTGCTTTCCTTCTATGTCTACCTCTCTCTCCCGCTCTCTTAACCAACTACTGCCTCTTGCCAGCATTCCCTCTCTCTCTGTTATTGATTGTCGTCGCTTCAATTTGTTGTTTGCTGGATTTGGTCTATATTTCTGGCTGACTTCTTCATTTGCGCAAATTGTTTTTTCTTCCCACTTTTTGTGGTTTATTATTGATTGAACTTTGCGTTCTTTGTAGTTCTAACAGTTCCATCATTTGCAGGCTTTGCTTTATAGTTACTGTATAAACTGTATTAAGATATAGTTTTATCTTGGGTTAGGTTAGGTTAGGATACGAACCTTGATAACACATAATCATAGTTTCATTTTATCATTTGCTTATGAGCTAATCTCACATAGTTTTGGAATTCTTTTCATAATATTCAGAGAGAGAGAGAGAGAGAGAGATTGTACATTCTTTTCTATTGGAATTTCAATGGAATATTATTAATGCGCATATTAATCACAAGTTTTTTCTTAACGCTGATTCATATCATAATTATTTCATTAAATTGTGCATTTAATACTTTCCTTGGCCAAAACAAAATGTTTGTTTAGATCCTAATTAATTGGCAACAAAATTGTGAGTTTATTATAAAATATTTGTTATGAAGTATTTTTATTAATTTTAAATTTTGTATTGTTTTTATCTTTTGCTAATCAAATTGTTCTTAATTTATGAGGCAATATGCATCATGTTTTTAAGTTCCAACAAACTTTTCTCGTTAAAAGTGACCGTACTTAATACAAATACAATAAATTCTGTTTTCTTATTTCCGCATTCCTTTTATCTCTTTCTCTTTTATTTTTGTTTAGCAAATCGATTTGTTTATTTCTTTCTTTTTTTTGTGGATTATTATAATTATATTATCGGGCGATAAAATCATTATTTGAACGCCTCGCAATTGCTCAATTAATGTCTTTTTTTTTCGGCTTTCAACGGCGGGCGGCAGCTCTTTCTATGCCTTTGTTAGGTTTGAAGCTCTATTAGTTGTATAAGTAATTGGGTTACCTATAAAAAACGCACCTAACATCGCAAGTGAATACGTAACGAATAGGTAATGCTCTCACACCACACACACACACACACACTCTGCCACACACACACGCACTCTGCGATCTATCTTTGCTCGCTGGGCACAAGGGCAACCTCTCGCATAAAGTACAAATAAACAAATTGTATTAAACAAAAATAAACATATGCACGCTATCGGAATTATCAATGAAATTGTTTCAAAAATCCACAAAAACAAAAACCACAAAAACCAAAACAACAAAATATACGCAAATTAAAACAAAAACAAAAAAAAAAAAATAATTAAATAAAAATAAACAACAACGAAACATGTGTTTGTAGAAAATAAATAATAAAAGAGAAGCAGCAAAAACACAACAACAACAACGACAAAATATAAACAAAAACCAGTCGAAAAGGCTACAGTCGACCGCATTCGACAGTATAATACCCTGCACTGGCTTCTATATTAAAAGTATTTTGATAATAGGTACGTTGATTAGGTGTTTAAAGAAAACTCTTTTAAAACTGTCATTTAGCATATGAATTCTTTGTATGCCTATATCAGCAAGTTTTTGATGAAAAGCTTAGTGCTACGTCATTTCGTATTCGTCTGCACGTTCGCTGTCTCGCTCGCACACATGTGCTGCTTGACGCAACCGCAACGATTCAATGCAAAAAAAAAAACCTCTTAGTTTCATGGATCTCACTTGCTCGCCAATAGTTAAAATGCAAATGATCATTAGAATAATCAATTCTTGAAAGGCAAACTCTATCTAATATTACAAATATCATATTAAATGATTATTTTTTACAAATTTCTGCATACATTACATTTAGACTTGCAATATAATTGCCAGCAAGCAGTATGACATTTGAAGTAACACAACTCAGCTTATCGACGAGAATTTGCTCACTTGCAAAAGCTAGCAGCTATAAGCATGCAATGAATTCTAATAGTTAATAAAGCAGTGCGATTCATTGCAAAATGTTCTAGTCTTTTCCATCAACTTTCTTTTCTGAATATCTTCCTTATTCCTGAACCGATCTTTATGAAACTTTCACATGTGTTTCAGAACAGTATTTTTTAAACACCTATTAAGTTAGGAATATGTACGTTCAGAAATACATGCTGTTAACAGGGTATAAAGAGTTTTGATCGATTTGCGGGTGAAGGCGGGGAGCGTTCATACAGACGGACAGACAGACAGACAGACAGACAGACAGGCGGACATTTTTTGCACAAAGTTAATATATCCCTGTACAGGGTATAATAAACCCAATGGGGATACGATCTCTATAGATGTGTTTGTATCTATATATACATAGTATGCCACCTTATAAATAACGGAACGTAGCGAAACAATTTCGTATAATAGTTTTTGACGTCACTACTATGTAGTATAATAATTCCGAACAAGGCTGCCCCCATGTGACGTCGTTTCTTCAGTGTATACCCTTGCCTTGAGGGTATTATAATTATGTTCCGCCTCGTGTATCGCAGCAAAGTAGGCGTGAAAATAAAATACAACTGTTTCTATGCTAACTAAACTTTTCTGTTTCACAACTTAGTACAGCTGCTTCTTCCTCTTTTTTTACTGTAATATATACATATGTTGGAAGGATCATATCACTATAACATATAGTAGCTGCCATAGAAATGATCTGTCGTCAAAGTTTAGTATGAAAAACTTGCTGGTTTTTTTATGAAATATATCTAAGCCAATTATACAGTTTGATTAATTGATATTGTCTTCTATATAAGCTGACTAAATTGGATACACCTCAGCTGACTATAACATATATAGCTGCCATAGGAATGAGCGTAAATCAAACTTAAGTATGCAAAAACTGGCTTATTCCTTTATTATTATTATATTATATATTATACTATTATATTATATATTTATTACGTGATTATTTACTATACAAAACTAATATATTAACTAAAGGAAGGAACTCATAGCGTAAGTTCTTGTTATTGTCTTATATAAACTGAACTAATTTGATTGAAATCGAAGCAATATAACAAATAGAAATGTTCGTTTTGTAAGAGTATCAACTCGTTGGCTTTGTCTTGCTTTCATGTTCTTTTTTTGTTTTAGCCATTTTTCGGGAATCTCGAGAATCTCAATATCTTTCGCGTAATAAGGTCGCATATACAAACATCTTTTTGGCAGATTGCTATGAGCGCTATTAAAGCCATAAAAAATTTAAAAAAAAAAAAAACGAATTGAGAAAAACGGATCAACAAAAGATCATTAAGCGTCGATGAGTCAGTTGATGAGTTTATAAATGAGTTCATTTGTTGGAACTGCTTATTTTATGGCCAAAAACGAAAAAAAGGAAAAAAAAGAAAACATAACGAACGCAAAAATTTCACTCTTATCTATTTTTATAAAATCCGCATGAGTTAATGCGTCGTATGTTCCACATATATTGTATATATTTTTGAAATACCATAGCATAGTAATTCTTGGAACTCACCTGACAATGCTGCTGAGGTTAATCCGCCTTCGCATCCAGCTGCAAGTAGTAAGAAGCCCACACACACACAAATCCCTAGAGCCCAAATCTGTGCCATGCTTGTGATAACTTATCGATTTATCGATTCTTATGTGTGTCACAAGTCGTCTTAATCGCTTTTAATCGACAGTGTCTGAGTGTTTGTTTCTTTTCTGTTTATTTTTTGGTTAATTATATTTTTTTAATCAAATCTTATGTAAATTTGAATTGATCACAAAAATATATAAAACGCGTTTTGTTGATGTAGGTTGAGATCCTGAAAGCGTAACACTGCAAAAAAACAAACAGCGAAAAATAACCAAAATTAGCAACAGCCAGTTGAATTTCAATTTCGGTTGCCAGGGGCGAGCAACGGTTAAAACTGGAGGAGCGAAAAAGGGGAGCATTAGGGGGGTGGGGGGAATATTGCCAGTGCCAGACAGGCCAAGTTATGTGTATAGTTGAGGCAATTTCTTGCTTTAGTCAAATGCAATCCACATTAATGTTTTTTATTGCGCCGTAAGCTTGTCTGCAAGGTTTTTACCCTGTACTTTCAACTAAATGAGGTAGTTTAGCTTGCGTGTTGCGTTAAATGAGAACCAAGCAGTACATAATCTAAGCAATCTGTTAGCTTTAATAATTATATAAATAAAAAAATAAATAAACAAACTATTTCTAAATAGTTTAGTTAACTTAGTATTAAAATTTAACTTAAATATTAGCTATAAGATCATTATCAGGGTATATAGCTAGTCGAGCAATGGCTATGTTAGTCTGATTTGTTGGGTGTTTGGTTTCGGTTTTTGTGCTTTTTTGTTTTTTTTTTTTTTTTTTTGGTATCCGTGTATTAGTATTTGTAATGGTGCTGGCGTTTCGAACTGTTGTACTGATATCAAGTAGGACAAGCCAATCAGTTTGGCATATGTTATAGTGCTTTGATAAGCTATCTTTTGTCGAATCGACAAATAATACAAAATTACAAAGACACACGCAGCAACTGTGCTGCGCGAGAATATTAAAACAAAATTACAGAAAGAGAAAAAAAAAAAAAAAGAAATAACAAATAAGCGATTCTTTAGGGCATATCGAAGATCTTAAGACTCTTGATAAAGGGAGTTTCCCCACTACGGCAAATACTGTATAGATAATGATAAGAAGATAACTGCTTGAGTTTATGTAATTAAAGATTGCAATAAATGATTTTAATTATTTATTTTGCGATATCGAAATCCTGAACAGCACTACACGAACATACGGAAACAAGTATACAAATAAGAAAAAAAAAAAAAAAAGAAATAAAACGAAAAGGAAAAGGAAAAAAAAAGCGCTAGTCATTTGTTATTGTATTGTTTCTTTGGATTTCTTTAATAAATTCTGATATTAATCTGATCCGATTTGAATGCAAAATATAATCAAAGTGCGATGCCATAATTATTATTCTTATTGACACTCCAACTGTTATACTCGTGTGGCTAATTATTCGAAAGCGCATAGCACAGTTTCACATTGCTCTCACAAGAAACTGTTACACAAACATACAAAAGCTCATACATATATACAATTCAAATTATTACACTTTACATATAGTTGACACTTATTACACAAAACTGTTATACGTATGTAAGTTAGTCTGTTGCAAACAACTCTAATTGTTATACATATGCAAGTAATAAGAAGTCAACACTTCAAAATGAAATTACAAAATTAAATTTCATCCAAATTCGTTTTGTTTAAAATTTTTTTCGACGACTGCGCAGCAGAAAAAGACAGCAAAAAAGTATATACAGCAGCAAGCAACAATATCAAAAAGCATTTATGCAATAAGAGACTGCTTAAAATGTCTATTTAAGCCAAGCAATAAGAGAAGGAGTATTCAGAAGGAAGAGGGGTCAGCAGAGCAGGGAAGTCGTCAGCGGCATGAGATGATGCCTAACACTGAATGTCGTCTTGGGAATCTGTTAGTCATAAATCAGCAAACAAACTTTTACAATAAAGAAAACAAAAGACACAAATCGAGATTTGTAAGAAAATAATAATAAAAAAACTGCCTGTCTGTCTGATGGACTGACAGATCTGTCTGTGTTGGGCAGTATAACGTCACAACATAATGAAATTGGGGCAATAGACCTGCACGCTGTACTCATTTACTTACCTCTTTCTTAAAATAAAAAAAAAAAACTATTTATCTACCGTCGAATTTCGTATAACTTGTTGAATGTTGCAAAAACAATTAAATTACATTGTCAGCGTTTGCAATAAATTTATGTTTGTTCATTTTAAAGGCAAGAATTCACCCGTGTGTTCTTTTCGCATTTGTTACAAATATTCTCGGTTTTGGTTTTCGCTCACAAACTTAAACATAAGTTAAGTATTTATATCTTTTTTTTCACCGTCCGAACACACGTCTCGTTCCGTTGCTGTTTCAATTAGTAATGATATTAACAGGCCGCTCATTTTGCAAAGCACACCAGAGAGAGAGAGAGAGAGAGCTAGAGCGAGAGAGCGAGAGAACGCTCCTCAATCTGCTTGTGAGCGCAATTGCGCAGAGTAAATTTAAGAGTGCGATCACTACTCTCTTGTTGTTGTTTTGAATACAAATATAGGTTGACAAATAAATGTTTATAATGCGTAGTTGATTGGTGTCGTTATCTATTGCATGTTAATAATATATAGTTTGTATTAATATTGTTTTTATACATTTACGCAGCGTAACGGCGGCGTTTCGTAAATCGTTTTCGTATTGACAGTGGCAACGCCGCTTTAAAACAGCTGACCCGCTTTGTTTATAGTAGGCAGCCCTCGTGAAGTGTTGTAAATTGTAAGATATAGCAGTGATTGTTATTGATAGTGTTGCCAGATGGCTAGAAATAGGTGGTAGCATGAACTAGCAAAGTGGTAACGCAGTGTTAATGGTTCTTGTCTAGAGTAAATTGCGCGTAATTATAATTTTTTTAAATCGGTTAATTGTTTTGATGTTAAAAATGTTTATAAATAAAAATATGAAAATAATATTGGAATGTTGTGGTAGTACTATTTCAATATGCATTAAAGTAACTTGCTAATCGATATGTTACGCATCAAAGCAACGCAGTTTGCTTGAGATATTTCAGTATTTATGTTTAATTAAAGAGCTTTCAATCTACGAGTAATTTTATGCAGTATTGTGCATTAACTGCACAATGATTTGCATCTTAAACATTATGAGTTGGCGTCCTTATTGACATTTGCTTTGCCACTCACGCCGTTAGCCATTTGCAATTGTTGAACCGGTAACGGTAATTAGCACGCGCGCTCTGCTCATTATCATGTGTTTCTCTCTCTCTCTGTGTGTGTGCGTGTGTGTGTTTGTGTGAGTGTAACGCAGAGGCACATGCAATTCCCCGCGGCGACAGAAAATTGCACGCGTGGCACACACTCTGTGGCTACCGCTAGCTAACAATAGTTATATATGTACTTACCTACATATGTATTGTATATACACATACATACACACATATACATATCCCTCTGGTTGTCTCAAAGCAAAGATGCCGCCGTACTTTTTCGGCAGGCCATAACCAAATATGGTCAACAGTCAGCATGTTTTGGCGGCGCGTCGCTTGTCCCATTTTTGGGGTTAAGTTGAAAACTCGGCAGCGCAAGAGCGTGAAATTTTAATTGTGCCTTTCGGGGCGTTGTCGTCGATGTCGACTGCGACTGCGACTGCGACTGTAACGTTGCGATGTCGTCTAGCTGCATACGCGCATCCTTCGAACCGAAATAAAGATCTTTGGGGGCCTAACAAAGCTCAGCCAATGCTCAGTGCCTGCCTTGCTGCCAAAGTTGTTTCATGCCAAAAAGGTGCAAAAGGCCAAATAGTATTTGGTTGTTTATGTTGTTACAACGCCACGTTGTTGTTGTTGTTGCTGTTGTTGTTGCAGTATGGCACTGTTGTGTCTTTTAGGCCACAAAAATGCTTATTGGAATTTAGGTACAGTGGGACCAAGCTATTGCGCACTTGTATATAACTAAACTCATTGAAATATTATTAAATTAATGTTATTTGGGTACAGTGGAACCAAGTTATTGCGCTGCTCTAACAAATTTAATTAATAATAATTGAAGAACAAATTTTAAATTTATTATCAAATAAATAAATAATAATTAATTAATTAATATTTAATTAATGGGTCTTTAAGTCACTCAGTTTGTCTCTTACGTTAACTAAAGGTGTTAAAATATTGTATATTAAATATGTTAACAACTATTGAATTATAATTCATCTTCATCTTAACCTCACATTTTCTTTCTAAACTTAATATTGATTAAATATAAGTCCCACATTTCTTCAAATTGATATTACTTTTGACTACTCAGCTGCGCTTCTTATCAATATTCTTTATTAACATCCAAATTTGATAACTACACTTTCGACTTAACCTCACATTTCTAAACTAACCTAAATCAGATATATTCTTCAATTTGAACTATTTATTAACAATTATTAATGATATTTATCAGAATTAAATGTTTCTACATTCCTTTGCTGCTATTCTCGTTTAGTTTTGCATAGCCAGGCACCACTGTATCCAACTGGCACCTGATGTCAGCTGCCCGGCTGGCCATTGTATCAACAACATCATCCTCATCTGACTGCTGGCAACCTCAGCTGCAGCTTCGTCTTCTGATTCAGCTTCAGTTGCAGCTTCGGCAACGTCTTGAGGGTTTTTCTTCAATGTTTTGTCGCTGCTTTGTTGCTGTTAATAGCCGCTGTGGGCCAAATCAATTCCATGCAAGTTGTAAGCCCGTCGACGTCTTTGGCTATTTTATTGGTTGACAATAAAAGTGAGCCAAGTGTTTGCCCTCTCCAATATCCCCGCCAACGTATTGCTGTCTTGGCCACGTATTGTGCATAGCATAATAATTATAATCCATTTTATTTCTCGGCTTTGCTGTGGCAATTCCATCGATCATGCAACACACACACACGCACACACACACCAGGCGGGTCACGTGTGTGCGCTGACCTCTGCCAAAGCCAACAACAACGGCAACAACAGCAACAATATTATTTTTCTTTGCATTGTACGTCAGTCACTTGTGCAACTGTTGTTGTCGTCGTCGTCAATGTTGTTGTTAGCTTTGTTATTGTTGTTCTTGTTGCTGTTGTTGTTGTTGTTGTTGTTGTTGCTGTTGTTGTTGACGGCAACTGCACGCCAAGATGCCAAATATCTAATATGCTTCCACCAAAATGATCAAATTCATGGAATTCGCATAAAGCAGCGACCAGGTCGCAGAGTCTTTCCCTCCTCTTGCTTCTCTCTTCAGCACACACACTCCCCTCTCTCTCTCTCTCTCTCTCTCGTTCGCTGTCTCTCTCTCTCGCTCTCTTCTTTATCTACCTTCTGCTCCACCCATTTGCATCTGCGTAAAGCAAACAAAAACCAGCGACAGGTGAATTGGCCGCCCGTCGATTTGCCGCATACGGTCACAAACTGTGGTCCAAACTTCTCTGGGCTGGAGGATCGAGGTGCAAGTGGCCAAAAGCAGTGACTGCTGCATCTTCGTTTAGTTTGCTGCTTCTTTTTGGTTTTGTTTGAGCTGTTTGGCGGGTGGCTCAGAGCGGGGCAGCGCGTTTTGCAGCCAGCCTACAGTGGTGCAATGCTTATGGAAATGTAGATGAAATCTTAGAGCAATTGAATTTATTTAATTTAAAGTATAGATTCGGTAATTAGATAATAATGTAATTATTTAATTTATTTAAAAGTCAATTATATTGTAATTGACATAAGTTATGAATGAGTAATTATTACTAAGTAATTATAAATAATTATTAGTCAATAAATTTTTGAAATTAAAAGAACATTAACTAAAATGGTAACTTCAATAATGATGCAGTAATTATACTATTTTTTATTTTATTTATTATTTATTTAAATTAATTAGAGTGTTACTTGGTTTATAAGTAATATTATTTATAAATAATATTAATATTAATATTATTTATTTATTAGTTTTTATTTAATTCAAAAATAGGCTTTTATTTACATAATAATTCTGCTAATATTAATTTTAATATGTATTACAAAATAATAAATAAAATAAAATAAAATAATAACAAATTAAGTTTAGATTAACATATTTTTAAAACAATAACAGTTTAGGTTAATTAAATTTAATATTTACTTTATTATTTTAATTTATTTAATACTAATAATTATTATTATGTTTACTTTGCTTTTTTATTTAAATAAATGCACCCAAAAGTATGCAATAATATTGTATTGATAATGCAGAGCAGTTTATGAAATTAAAACGTGCCTGTGTTTTAAATAAATATTAAAATATATTAACAAAAAAGTAAGTAAGTAAATAAGTATAATTTCAGCCCACTGTGCGCACTGCTGGGCTGCACATGTGTGTCGCATCACCCACTTTGGCTGTTGCCCGTCGTTGCCTGTGACGGAGTCTGGGCTTCGTCTCAACCTCTGTCGCTGTCGCTGTCGCGGTCGCTATCGCAGTCGCTGCTGCTGTCGACGTCGAAGTCGTCGGCGACTGTTAAGATCGATCGTCGTTGTGTTTTTGACCGTTGCTGCTGCCGCTTTGGAGGTGACTTCGACGTTGTCGTTGTCGTTGTCGATCGATCGGTTTGCTGAGTCTGGCCTGGACTGGGAATCGACTATCTTGGCCTGGTCTGGTCTGGTCTGGCTTGGTCTGGCCTGCTCTGTTGTGGCCTGGGCCGCACTGGGCGACCATTACCAGGCTTTGGTCAATTGATGACCAGTTCGATTAGTTGTTGTTGTTGTTGTTACTGTTGTTGTCTTTGGTGTTTGGCTGGCGGCTTGGTTTACAGGCTTTAAGTCTTTACACCTTCCTTTATTATTTTGCTATTTATTTTTTCGGCTATTGCTGTTGTGGCTGTGGTTGTTGTTGTGGTTGTGGTTGCTGTTGTTGTTGTTGTTTTTTTTGTGTGCGTTGTGTATTTAAATTGCCTACATAAATATATATATTTTTTTCATTTCTATTTTTGCAAAGCTTTAATGAAGTTTTCTATTTGGTTTTGTTGAAGTTGTTGTTGTTGTTGTTGTTGTTTTATTTGCAATATCATAAAATTGTAAATTGATGAAAATTGTGCACAATTTGTTGACTCACACACACACACACATATATACACAGATGCAGATGCACACTCCTTGTCAATTGTTTATAGTTTTGGCGTTTATAACGTCGACCATCTGTTTGACCTGTCTGTTTGGTATGTCCGTCTAACTGTCCACCTGTCCGCCTGTCCATCCGACCGCCTGCCATCTCAAGCCATACGATCATTAAATCCGTGGGTTAAGTCTCGTCTTGGTGGGCACCACCCATTCCCATCATACATACATACATATGCACAGATGTATGTGTGGTATCATCACGTAACACTAATTAACAGAAAATAACCTGCGCACTTGTTTGTTGTTTTTGCCCCTCTGCCATCATACCGCAGCTTCTCTTGGTATATATGTATATGTTGTATATGTATGTATGTATGTATGTACATACATAAATTCATGCCCATACTCCCCATTTTACTCCCCATCATCTCTCCATCAGCAATCGCCCGCCCTCTTTAGCATCCCTCGTCGCTTCGCCATTACAAACCGCAGTCATAATTAACTTGCAGTCTCTCGACCTCTCGCCAAATAAAAACAGAAGAGAGATGAAAATTTAATTTTCAGTAAATCACCTTACAACGTTGATCTAGTGTAAGCAGCGGTGGGTCCTCGGCTCTACAGGTCTTTAGGTCTTCAGGTCTGCGAATCGCAAAACACTTGAACTCTTTCATCGTTATTAGTTTCAAATGGCCAAAACGTTGTTTATGCTGAACACAAATCAGCTAAAATCTTTTATATATTTGCCATGTTGCGAGCATAGTTGTTGTTGTTGTTGTTGTTGCAGTTGTTACCTGTTGCTGTTGTTGTTGTTGTTGCCTGTTGTTACTTGTTCTTTATTGTTGTACGTGTTGTTGTTGTTCTAATTACTGAAGTATGTTTACCGAAGACTATTTGGCTCTTTAGCTTTGTTGTTAGTTCCACACATGTCTTCGTTACACCCACCAAAAGCCTTACTTTCCTAGGGTATATTAAATATGTTAAGCAGTTGGGCATATATATATATATAATAATAAGAATATAAATAATTAATTAACGTTTAATCATTTTTAATATTTTGTCATTAGTCACATTTTATTTATTTATTTTCACAAAATTCTGTTAATCTTGATGTTATTAGCTGGAGCTGCCCAACACTTTGTTTGTTTATAATTCGTTTGTTTCATTATCAATTGTATTTCTCTCTTTCGTTTTATGATGTGGCAGCGCTGATTCATTCAGCTTTGACAGCTGCCTGTTGCTTTAAAGGTGGCAACGCTGCAGTTTAATGTTTCTATGAACCGAAAGAAATTCTAATTCGATTTGATATTTATTTATTTATTTATATTTTTACATATTTATTTATTTGTTTATTTTTTTATTTATTCATGTATTTTTTAAATTTATTTATTCATTTATTTCTTTAATATATTTATTTATTATCTATTTATTTATTTGTTAATTTATATATTATTTATTTATCTATCTATTTATTTATACATTTTTATATTTATTTACGTTTTCATTTATTTGTTATCTATCTATTTATTTATTTATGTATTTACTTATTTACTAATTTATTTATTTATCTATCTATTTATTTATACATTTTTATATTTATTTGCGTTTTCATTTATTTTTTATCCATCTATTTATTTGTTTATGTATTTACTTATTTACTGATTTATTTATTTGTATATTTATTTATATATTTATCTAGCATATTATTTATTTATTTATTTACCTATTTATTAATTAATTAATTTATATTTTTACTTATTTGTTTATTTTTTTATTGCTTCATTTATTATTTAAATATATTTATTTGTCTATTTATTAATTTTTTTAATTTATTTATTTATTTAATTATTATTATTTTTTTATTTATACATTTATTTATTTTAATTTATATATTTATTTATTTATTTTTATTTATATATTTATTTATTTATTTGTTAATTTTTTTAAATATTCATTAATTTTTAAAATTTATTTATTTATTTATCAATTAATTTTTTATTTATTTTTTTATATATTTATATATTTATTTATTTATTTATTTATTTATTTATTTATTTATTTATTTATTGATTTATTGATTTATTGATTTATTGATTTATTGATTTATTTATTTATTTATTTATATATTTATTTATTTATTTATTTATTTATTTATTTATTTATTTATTTATTTATTTATTTATTTATTTATTTATTTATTTATTTATTTATTTATTTATTTATTTATTTATTTATTTATTTATTTATTTATTTATTTATTTATTTATTTATTTATTTATTTATTTATTTTTTTATTGATTTATTTATTTATTTATTTGTCTATTTATTTATTTCATAATTTTTTTAATTTATTTAATCATTTTCATATTAAAAGAAATTATCAGTTTATACAATAATAATTATATTTTATATAAATAAATAAATATATATAAATAATACAATCCATGTTTCTTTTATTTAATTAGACTTTTCCTTTATCGTTCTACGCTCAATCTTCAGAGCTGCCCAGTTGCTTATTAATTGATTTAAAATATATAAATTAATGTAATTGATATTATTGCCCAACTCAGATCCACAAATCTGTTGCTTCTCTATGTGTGACTAGCGAGGGTATTTCGGTTATCGGCTTTGGGTCTAAGCTATGCGAAGTTAGTGGTGCTTTGTGGTGGTACTCTTGTTGGCTTGTAAACTTTTATTGGACGATCGTTGGGGAATTTTATGCGGCGCATTGCGCAATGTGCGGCTCGCACAGTGGGACACCGACGCGTTTTATGGACAACGCAATTAATTGCTACATTTTCCAAAAGAAAATTATGAACTAACATCAATTAGGACGCGAATAGACAGAGGATAGCAAAGAGATGAGGAGGACTGAATGCGTCTCTGCCACTGTAGCATGTGGCTTTGACTGGCCAAGAAAAAAAGCAGAAAAGCAGAAGAAAAAAAAAACGCTTAATGATTCAGGCTTTTTAATAGGCCATAAAATCTTAAAATCGGTATTGCAACGTTCCACAGCGTTGCCCGAACATATTTCACATGTTTTTATTATTTTGGTGAAATTTTACCAACTCATTTTATCGCTTATTTTTGCTATGTTTTGTCATTATGCCTGGTAGATTTTGTTGCCATTTGCCACAGTTGTTGCCATGTGCCACATGCGGTTTTATTTGCCAAGCAACATGCTTAAGTTGAGACATTTATAATTGACAGATGTCAACAAGGGTTTAAGCCACAACCAAAATGTGGCAACAGACTCATACAGAGGATTCAGGATCCTCGATGAATCATTATTGATATCATTTAGACGATTATAAAGTTGAAGAACCTAAACAATTAATTTAAATTTATTAATGTACTTAAAGACATATCTAATGGTTCTATAATCAACTTAATCTACAATTTAAAACTGCTGTAGTTTACTGCTTTCAATCACTGTAAATCTAACAATTGTTTGAGTTACTTGTCAATCATAAATTATTTGTTTTGTTTTCTTCTTTCTCTTTTCTCTTGTTTTATTGTTTGTTGTTGCCTTGGCTTTTTAATTGAATAACATAGTTATGAACTTAGTTTATTTATTGCTGATGTTCACCAAGTTTTTAAGAATAGAACGAAACGAACGACTTAATCGCAATACCGGCAATTGTTCCTATGCGAATGAGCTGACACTTTCATTCATTTGTTCGGGTATCATTACACCAGACATTCTAATACGTTGGAGCGATGGCCGGGTATATGCCGGCTGTCCCTATGGGCTCTGGGCTGCCTCTGAGGGGGGCAAAGACATTGTATTGGCCGCATTTGGAGCATCAGCGTTGAATAATCACCAAACGATCAAAATGAAATCGTTAACATATCAGATAATGGCCGAAACAGATGACAAGAATGCAAATGTAATCTTAAGTGATGTGAGAACACATTGTTTTAAATTTGGATTACGCTATTTGAGCGATTTGAAAAGCAATTGCCTAAATGAGGACTACAATCCAGATGATATTGTGGATTATCCCATATTACATTATGCAATCGGTAATGGTCAGCAAATTTCAATTAGATTCATGCCACAAATGTTACTATTTACATTGCCAATGTTGTGCGTGTGTTAAGACTTATGTTCGTATATAAATTAATAGTTAATAAGCGATAGTATTGTTTAATAAATAAGCTTAAATGTAAACCAAAATTAGTAATTTAATAAATTATAAATAAACCCTATTCTTAGTTAATTAGCAAACTCAGTTAATCACTTGGGATTTTTTTGAATTGACCCAAAAGCAAAATAAAAAAAAAAACTTAAATTATGAGCTCACCTCATAAAAATAACTAACGCCAAATCCAAGGAATTTCCATGTGATGTCGAGCAGCCCCAAATTCCAATAGAAAACGAATTTTTGGTTGTTTGTTCATCATGATGATGATGATGATGATGATAATGATGGTGCGTGGCAAGTACCGCAAATCTCGTTCAGCATTTGCATACTTAATTAATTCAAAGTTGTCGAGGCAAAGCAATAAATATGCAGCTAAAACGAACGAACCCAACAAACACACAGTATGTACTCTAATTTGGTTGTCAAAACGGCATCAGTTTTAAATAGTCCCCCAAAAAGTTGAGAGAGAGTGAGAAACTGAGATGTGAAGGACTAGGAAATGCCCTGTAAACAGAGTGAACTTTACTTCTTATTTCATCATTATATCAAGTTCAAATCTTTAGCTGTAAATAAATATTATATAATTAAACTTTTCCATTTGACTGACAACCTATTGCAATACTTGAATATATAGAGTATAGGGCAGTTAATATAAGAATGAAATATTTAGAAAATAATATAAAAGATGAGAAGGAAAGAAATGATTTAATATATTATTTCATAATATATTCTGCTGAAATTTGTAGAACATCAAGTTGAAATCTTGATCTATATAAAAACATTATATAACTGAAGTTTTTCATTTGACTAACAACCTATTGCAATACTTGAATATATAGAGATAATATAACAATGGAATACTTAGAAAAGAATAGAAAATATGACATAGAAAGACAAGAATGAAATATTTAGAAAATAATATAAAAGATGAGAAGGAAAGAAATGATTTAATATATTATTTCATAATATATTCTGCTGAAATTTGTAGAACATCAAGTTGAAATCTTGATCTATATAAAAACATTATATAACTGAAGTTTTACATTTAACTAACAACCTATTACAATACTTGAATATATAGAGTATAGGGCAGTTAATATAAGTATAATATATTTAGGAAAGAATATAAAAGATGAGAAAGAAAGAAGCGATTAATTATATCATTCGTACAGCTTGAAGATACTTTACACGATCTGTTACATAGCGACACAACGCAACAGCATACCCTGCTAGCACAACGTTTAGTTATAGGGTATGGCAGATATACAAAAAGTTTAGTTAGTCGTCTAAACAACACAGGCGCCAAATGCTTTGCCTATTTAAAAGTTAATAAAATCATATTATCTAAAAGATTTATTGGTTCAATGGCTGCTGAACAAGCTGAAAACACGTAATACAAAGCAACAACAGCAGCAGCAACAACAACAACAACAAAATGAATAATAACAATAAAACAAAAGTCTTGAAACTCGAGCGAAAACTATGCGCTTAAAATATATAAATTTTAATTAGTACGCGACGTGTCGAGCGATATTTGAGAGCTCTACTACAGATATAACAGATCAAGATCGAAAACGAAATCCAGCTTGGGGATCGTGGCAACTTGTTGTTGTTGTTGTTGTTGTTGTTGCTGTTGTTGGCATGTTTCACTAATTAAGCCAAAATGAGCGCGTGTTTGCCTTTGCATGATCTTTAATAATTTTCGTAAAATATTTGTGGCATCTTCTTCTGTTTGCTCCTCTCTCTCTCTTTCTCTATCTCTCTCTCTCTTGCTCTGTACTCAGCGATCAGATCTTTGTGATCTCTCTGGGATTTTGGATGATATCCCGCAGTGTGAAATATTTTTTTTTGATGAGAATTTATCATTGTGCTCGATGCAAGCAGCAGCCTGCCAACACCCAATGCCAATGCCAAGACTCTGTCTCCCTACCCCCCACTCACTCTCTCTCTCTCTCTCTCTGTCTCCGTGTATGTGTCGTGGCTCCTTTTTGGTCTTCTGTCGATCATAAATTGGTGCAACACTGCCACAAGAGACTGCTGCCAGTGCCGGTTGGCTCCTTGTGCCGTCTGCTGCTGATAAGCATCTCAACTGGAACCTGGAACGTGGTCCCGAGCTGCTGCTGCTGATTACTTGCTGACTGTCGCCTTGGCCTTGATGAGGATCATGATTTGATGGCATTGGCCCAGACCCCAGTTGGTGAGACTTCAGTTTTTTTAGTTTTCAGTTTCCAGATTCCAAATTCCCCAGTTGCAGTGGCACCTTGGCACTTTTTACCTGGCGCTCAAATTTCATTAGCTCCATGTGCTACTTAATACCAAAATACTTGATCATTTTGCCTTTTGATCGCCCATTGATCTATGCTTAACTCACTTTCTCTGTGACTCTCTGTCTCCCTCTCTCTCTCTCTCTCTATCTCTTGCTCTCCTTAACTAATCAGTTCTTTTGCTAGCTAACTATTTGCATTTACTTCTTCATTATTATTTTTATTTTTTATTATATGATTCTCTTTAGTATCTACTGTAAGTCATTCAATGTTATGGGCCAATTTCATTGATTGAATGCTGTCATTATTCAACGATGACTTTGATGATTATGTTGTAAATTATCCAGAGGTGAATGTTACGTAGAAAGTGTTGAAAGAGGCAGCCAGAAGTTGGAGTTAACAAATTTGGCTATAACTATATTTCTATTATTATATTATAATCCATTTTATTTATTTAAAAATAATAATAATATTATATTTAATTTATACTTTTTAATTCATGTTTTCCCGCACAATTGTTATATGCTTAGATTAATTATAATAAACTCAAGCGGGAATTTGTTAAAAATCTAACAAATTTGTTATGTAATTTGCTGCAGTTTGTAGATTCTCTACTACAACTCTCAGCTCTCTTTAAATTTCCCAAACTCAAAATCTCTTGTTTCTTTGATATTTTATTTGCAATTTAATAATTATTTTTATTGCACATTTCGCAACTTAATCAAGCGTACTATAGAATTTAGTCATAAATTATGCGCTTCATTGCACTAAATCAAGCCACGTGCATTATTGAGTGGTTTATATGGTGGTGGGGCAGGGTGTCAGGGTATTTGGGGGGTATGCAATGCACAAAATGCAAATCCAATTAACACTTATTGCGCTTCATTATGCTAAATGCACAATGGCTAAAATCACGCCCCTAATTGCCGAATCAACAACAGCAGCAGCAACAACTACAGCTACAGCAACAGCAACAACTACAGCAATAGCAACAACAATGCCTGTTGGCCATGTTCCGTTTAGGCCCAAAGTGCAGCACAGTTCATGGCAATTGAGTTTTGCTGTTTTGTCGTTTATTTATTTTCATTTCATATGAAAATTTCGCTTTTTTTAAATAAATTGTGCGAACTGTGGAAAATGTGCATTTTCCACGCAATATTCTCACACTTTTCCTCACACTCCACGGGTGCGACACCTGCTGTTTCAGTCAGCGATTTATCAGTTGCCTGCTTAAACGCACATCCATTATCCCTGCAAAACTTGCCAAGCAAAAAACGTGTGTGTGTGTGTGTGTGTGTGTGTGTGTGTGTGCGTTTTTTCTTCTACTCTTTTCTTTTTGGCCAGCGGCTAGCTGGCTACCGATGTGCCACGGCGTCTGACCAGGCCAGGCTCTAGACCTGCTCAGGCCAATACGCCTTGGCGTTCGTTTTTTGCTTTAAAGCCTTTAATTGAACAATTTGTAACAATCATGTGCACAAAATAGCGCAACAATTTGGCTTAAATAGTTTTCAATGAAGACGAAACCACAAAATTAATGTTAACCATTAAAGTTGGTCAAATCGCAGACCCGTTACACTATGGCAGTCTATGGGCCAAGCATCAAGTAGAACAATGCCATCAGCTGGCGCATTTACGGCGACTTAGAAGTAGGAAATTACCATTGATTGTGTCTTTTGGCCAACACATTTGGCCATTATCAATCAATTTACTTGCTTAAGCTGCAATTCAGCTAGAGAAACAGTCAGAACCATCCAGTTGGAACTTTAGTTGGCTTAAATATTTATTTAACATTTATTTGTAGAACTTTTTGTTGGTTGCAACTGCAAAACAATTGTTAATCAATTCAGTTTATTGCTCAAATCGAATTTGTTAATTCAACAAAAAAAATACAAAAAAAAAACAGAGTATCATAATTAAATTATTTGAATAAACAAGTCTTCTTCAATTTAATTGGTCATAAAAAATAATATAATAAATGATTTTTATGATGCTTAAATGTTTAAACGCACATCAACTTGGCCTTAAGCCTTCTTTACTTACGTATGTACATATATATATTTATATATATATATATATGTATCTTTATCAGTTATAACAATCGGTTATATTTTTATGTTTATATGCTAAATAAATATATGGATAATATAATATGTTAATTTGCTTGCTCAGTCGCTTTAATAATCTGTTTGCTTGAGAAATCCGTATCACAATAGCTCTACCTCCCTCGTTCCCCATCTCACCGTCTCTTTTTATCTCTCTATCTTTCCTTATCTTTCTCTCTCTTTCTCCCTTTCTCTTTCGTTCTCTCTCTCTCTCCTGCCTTTTCTTCCTGTATTCATTTTCTTTTTTGTTTTTAGTGTTATCCTTTTCTGTTTCTTTCGTACTTTCTTTTTATTTCTTTTAATTTCCTTACCCCCCTCCCTCCACCACAATCGCGCTCTCTCAGTAATATCGTAAACTCTCTCTCTCTCTCTCTCTCTCTCTGTATTCTAAACAACACTTATGAGTTTTAATTGCAGTTAACTTACCTCGTAACCTCAACATGCCAAACCAGGAAATCGCACCACATTTAAATGTTGTTGATTGTGTCTACAACCTCCGCGCCTCTTGCCTTTCTTCATCATTCTCCTTGCCGCAACATTTGTTATAGTGTTGTTGGGTCTGTCGCGAGTCTCTTATTTTGTTATATTTAAGAGGGTAATTTGTAAGCCTGTCTAGTGACTGCCTTTTGAATAATTGACAGCGATAAGCAATCGCATTGCGCTGACATGTTTCACGCATTACAAAATCCAATGAGCTCTCTTCGTTCCGTTTCCCTTCCCTTCCCTTCCCTTCCCTTCCCATCCATTGCATTGCGTTGCGTTTCTTTCCGTTTCGTCTCGTTTAGTTCAGTTCAGTTTGAATTTGGTTTTTCGTTGTTGTTTTTGGTTCCGTTTCGCGTCATGTTGGTGGGCTACTCTCTTACAGACACACTCCACTCTCTTCACTCTTCTCTGTTCACTCTTCTTGCATTCTGCCGCTCCCACTCTTGCTGTCTTGCCGTCTGTCTGTTGGCACGCGAATTTCACACCATTTCCAATTACGTATACACGGCGGGAGCAGAGCCTACTGAGCGAGAGGAGGCACTTGTTTGGCTGCCTATGTAAACACGCTCCACCTACTTGCCAGCCCCTAAAACCATTTTGTGCATTTGATTAATAAAACCTCGCAACGCGCAACAGATGCAACACAGCTGATAAGCAGCAACGTATAAGCTTACAGCTAACAGCAGCAGGGCGTGGCGCGGGCGGTAGGTGCTGCATGTGGCAAGCAGTACAGTCAGAGAAAAGATTGTTCTAAACTTGCAAAATTAATATAAACTATAAATAATTAGAAAATGAATAAAAATTTAATTTTATAATCTCAATAATATATAGAGATATGTGTATGTATTTATGCACAGTAATAATATGAATAATAATAATAATAAAATGTAATAAATAAATAATAAACATAAATATATTTAGTTTTCAGTAAAACTTTCTATAATTTTTCAATTCAATTCATTTATATATTATAATAAATAAATTTATAAACAATAAATTTGCCTAGTTATGCAATGCTTTTCAATTCTTCTTAGCCGTAAACAATTTCCGCTTTAATGTAGATTAAGAGTTACACAATTTAGTCAGTTTACTTTTTGAAACTTTGATTCTGAGTTTTTCTCTAAGTGTAGAGGAAGAAACCAGAACCAGCAACTTCAGCGAGGCACCAACATCAACTGCAGCGACGTGTTCTTCATCTCAACCGTCAACCGTGTTGTGTGTGGAAAGCTAATCTTTCAATTATAGACAATTTGTCAAATGACTTACAGGCAACAATAACAGCAAGAACAAGCTGGTTGTCTTTCTATCTCTCCCTCTTCCTTTCTTCCCCCATTTCCCCCCTCGTTCGTTTGGGGTGCAGCCAGCCAGACGACGATGTCGACAACGCCTGACGTAAACGAAGTCGTCGGCGCTCAATCATAGACCCATTTATAGGCGTCGAATTACAAGAACAAACTAATCGAAATCATTTATCACGTCCATGGGACAGTTTACCACAAGCAGGCTCCACTCGTTTCATGTTCGCTCCATCGTTTTGGGACGGGACGGGTCCAGCAATCAGCACCTATTGTCAGAAAGCAGTGCCAACTCCTACTCTGTGGACAAGACTCGAATTGACTCGACTCGACTCGCCTCGACGCGGATTCAGCTTGAGTAATATGATTAATTGGTAAATTATTGGAACTAAAAGGTGGCCCCCTTTTGTTGTCGTCGTCGTCGTCGTTGTCGTCGTATGGAAAGCAAGTCGAGTGCACTCCAGTTGAGATACATTTCCACCTTATCGCTCTGTGTAGAAGCGGGCCTATGTGGGCTAATCGTGGGCGTGCGTTTTGCCTGTGACTTTACACTGGTTTCCCATCATTTTTCAGCTAACATGCTGGCATGGGATGAAGCCACTAGACTATAGGACAGTTTAAAATAACATTAACTAAATTGTTACAATGGCTCTTCTCAATTTAAACGAATACTTTTGTTAGAATTAAGACTAGAATAATAATATATTAAATATAAATAATATATTATATATAATATATAATATAAATAATATATATAATATAGAATCTTTGGTTTAATGTATTTCTTCGGAACATTTCCTTAACTTTCTGTGAGTATTTAGGGGTATAAATAGAGCTGAACAACAATCATCTCTCACTCTTTGCTTTCTCTACTTTAATATGTGTATTTTGGCTAATTTCTCTTTGTGCTGCATTCGTAAACGTTTTCTGTGCACAACTGTCTATCAATTATCACTAAACTAAAAGATATTCATCTAAATTACTCGCTTTCTCTCTCTCTCTTACTCTGCCTATTCCCCAGTATTTCAATTCCTCTTTGTGCGGCATTCGTAAATGTTTTCTGTGCACAACTGTCTATCAATTATCAATAAACTAAAAGATATCCATCTGAATTACTCGCTTTCTATCACTCTCTCTCTCTCTCTCTATCTCACTTTCTCGCTCTCTCTTACTCTGCCTATTCCCCAGCATTGCCATTCCTCTTTGTGCTGCATTCGTAAACGTTTGCTTGCCAGCATTGAATAACATGAAAATGTGCTCAATCGTTTCATGCGATTTAAATACGCAATCTGTCTCAATTAATTTGTGCATTTCATTATGGAATCTTTGTTCGGTCTGACAACTTTATAAAGTCATCCGAATGCAAATGCGAATGCAAAAAAAAAAGGAAAGAAACGAGGCAAATGGATTGCAGCTCCAATTTGGCATCGCACATCAATTTGCTGGCCAAATCCAATTTCGATTCCAGCAACTGAGCGACTGAGCGACTGAACAACTGAGCAACTGAGCGACTAAGCGACGCATCGTCTACCGACTATCGACTCTCTTGAGATACCCCCCACTAATTGCTGGCAATTTGTTACATGCCACAGGTACGAGATCGCTGTATGCGTTGTATATGCCAAGGAAACTCGGGTCCACGGGGCGTTGCTGTAATGAAATTTAATTATGTTGTATATCAACTTATTTGCATATCAGCCAGAAAGGTATAAAAAAAAAAAAAAAACAACAAGATAACGAGTGAGAAGACACTCAGCAGCGAGTTAAGCATTGCAGATGAGTTTCCTCTTTAAGGTATGTACTTTTAATACACTAAGTAAAGGGTATTTCAATGCTTTTATTAGTTGTGCGATGCGTTTAAATGAATTCAATTGAAATATACTTAATTAGAGCAAGTAATTACACTAATTGCAGCAGAACTAGATGTAAAATTAGAACTGTAGATGTAATATATATATAGATAAGTATACATATCTATCTAGCTGTTTATCTATCTACTAGCAAATAATTACAACTGATAAGCGCTGATAACAGCCTACTTAGGCTACTCTGAAAGTGTATAAAATATTCGCTAGTGCACGGAAATTGCCAATGAGTTTGCTTCCTGTGTGTTTGAGATACAGATATTGTATCTCGCACCACAAGATTCATTTGAATGCCAAAAATTAGATTTCATGTGCAAAAACTTCTAATTTAAGTTGAACTTTTTCCACTTACAGTTTATGTTGGTGTTTAGTTTTTGCTGTCCTAAGATTTGCGCATCTATTTCCCAGATATTTAGCGTGTTAAGCGGAAATAGTTTGTACATACAACCAGAACAGCAGCAACAACAACAACAACAACAACAATAAGAATAACAAGCAACAGGCATAACTGTGCGTTGACCTTTTTAGGCAAAAACCTAATGAAAAAAAAAAAACAGAACAGGGAAGCCTTTGATAAATGTGCAACATTTAGACGCGATTTGGGGCCAAGATAAGTAAATTTTTTGCTCATTTTTTGTCTTATTTTTTTTCTTATTTTTTCTTACTTTTTTTTTTGGGTTGAGTTCGCCCAAAATGTTGGTACACAACAATTTTCAACTGCCGCTGCTTGTTAAATGTTTGTTTTAAGCATTTTTAATTGCTTTAATTATTTATTGTTTGGTTTTGTGCGTCGCGACGGCGACGGCGGCTTCCCGACTGGGCGCCAAAAGACTTAGGCAACGAACTTGGCCCCGCTAACAATTTGTATGGCAAAAGAAAACTTGGCAAAACAGTCGTCGCAACATCTTCGCTGTTGGAACTGTGACTGCTGCTGCGACTGCTGCTGCTGCTGCTAAGACTGCGCAGATTTCAATCAATAAATCAATCAATAATTGTGAAAGCTGCAGCCAATGTTCCAGCTCTACAGCAACAGCCACAACAACAGCAACAGCAACAACAACAGCAACAGCTCTTCAGCTGTCCGTCCATCATTCATACGCATATTTCAATTAACATTCATGCGTCGCGTTTTTCCCGTTTGGTTCCCAGCTGTCAGCCTCTGGAACGGCCTTTATTGATGGCACCACTAAGTCCGTTTTTTTCTTCTTTTTTTTTTTTGCTTTCCTTTTCTTTTTATTTTTATTTTATATCATTTTTTGCGCCTATATAACAATTACATTTTGTCAGCTTCAACCGCAAAAACGGTAGCTAGAGCCAGCGGGCACTTCAAGCCAAGCTTTAAGCCAACCAGCCACCCACCTTCTGTCGTTTGGCCAAACAATGGGGCCTCACAACGGTCTCTCCCTATGTTGTTTTTGCGCTTTGCATACTTCGCAATCACATGTCTGACAAAACCCTTTTATGTGTTCATAAGTAAACTTTTAATGTACTAACTGCAGACGGGTACTGCACATTTTCAATAGAGTTTGTCAGATGAAATAATATTGCTTAAAATTCTGTATATATAAATGCCTAATATAACTTAATTATTATATAACTAATATAACAATAATTATTTCTTTTAATTTATCAATTAACTTTGTAAGAACTTTTCACATATAATCTGGGAAAATTAGACGTAATATTTCAATTTCATTCTTTTACTCGACCTAAAGTCAGCAACTTTAAGAGCAAATTTCAATAATTGATGCCTCAATTATTAATTTAATTATTTATTTATTTATTATAACATTATATAAATAGATTATATATTTATTTATATGTATTACTTATTTATATATTATATATATCATATATTTATAACAACAAGATCATCAACCCGCTTAATTTAATTAATTAAATAATATTCATAAAATATAATATTAATAATTATTAATTAAATAATATAAATAAATAAAAATACTTGAATATTTTTAAATAATTTTAAATAATATTTAAAATAATTTGTAATAATTATGTAAAGCGTTTTAAAATTTAATTTATAAATTTAAAATTATTTATAATAACTATTTTATATGTGTATTTATATTTATATTTATATTTAAATAAAATTTTTTACTCTATTATTCGGCTTCAATTATTAATTAAATTATTAATTTTTTTTAATAACACTTATTATTATTTATTTATTATAACATTGTATATATATATAATATATTTATATATTTATCATCAACCAACTTTGTTAGCAGTTTTAATTAATTAAATAATAATAATTGAAATATAAATAATATAAATAACAATATAATAAAATAGTAATATTAATATTAATATTTAAGAGAGAATATTTAAAATTAAATTATAAGTTTATAATTATTTAGAATAATTACTGAAATATATGTATTTAATTTATATTTAAATAGAACATTGATTATTCCATTTATTGCTGTATTTTTGTATTTAAATTAATTTTATATATATATATATATTATATTGAGCTCCCAGATCAACTTACTTAATTCAAGTCTTAACACACTTTGCTTTATTTACCGACTTGTTAAGCAATTCGCGCCTCTTTTACTTATCATTGTCGTCTTCCTTGTAGTATTTATAATACATTTAGCTATGCTTTGTTACACTCTTCTTGCTTGTTAGGAGAGCATGTAAGATTCGTCTATTTGGTACACTCTCTTCCTTGGAGCTGTCTAAAATTTTGACATTTTTGTTAAGTCATCAGCGCAGACGACGGGACGTACAAACAGCTGAGATTTGTTGTTGCTGTTGTTGTTGTTGGTATTGTTGGGTTTGTTGGGTTGTTACCTGTGACTGATTAATTTGGCTATTATGGCATTTTGGCTTTTTATGCGCACTGAACCCCCCCCACTAAGTTTGCCCTGCTCTGTGCCCGCTTTCGCCCCCTTAGCCAATGCCCCGCCTTTGATCGCTGACTGCGTCTTCCGATCGATTCGTTTCGCTCTTCTTCTGCTTGTAGCACGTCAAATATTTTTGTCGGCTTGGACTCATAATAGCCCCAGTTAATTGCTAATAGCCAACGGTGCAGATTTCTATGTCAGGCCACGTCAATGTGGTTTTCAAAATGCTTGTGGTGCTTATTAAAGTTAAGTTTGCTGTTGCTGTTTTGTTTGGTCTCATAAATTTCGAATTTTGTGTAATTTGCGTTCCGCGTTCCATGTTCCATGTTCGATGTTCGATGCCATGCAAATGTGCATGACGCTCGTTTCGGTTACAGTTTGATGATAACAAATTCATTGACCCAAAAGGTTTCTCATTACGTACGCCTCATATTTTTATACCCTGTGCCCATTAAAAATGGGCAAAAAAGGGTATAATAATTTTGTGCAAATGTATGTAACAGGCAGAAGGAGGCATCTCCGACCCTATAAAGTATATATATTCTTAATCAGTATCAATAGCCGAGTCGATTGAGCCATGTCCGTCTGTCTGTCCGTCTGTCCGTCTGTCCGTCTGTCCGTCTGTCCGTCTGTCTGTATGAACGCGTCGATCTCAGCAACTATAAGAGCTAGAGACACCAAATTTGGCATGAAGGTTCCTGTATACCCTCTCCAGATCGAGTTTATGTTAGATTTTCGATATCTTTCCCCCCCACCCCCGCAATTCAAAAAAAACGTATTATGGCCACATTTCTCAACGTAGACACTTCTAACTTAACAAGTGCGTTAAGAATGATATATAGAAGGAACGCTGAAAGTTTCATCAAGATCGGTTTATAAATAAGACAGAAAATCAGCAAAGAAATTAAAGTTATTTTTTTTCCACGGAATCGTTGAGCAGCAGGCAGCACATGTGAGCGAGCGAGACAGCGAACGACTGTGATACATGCGTCTGCTTACCATATTTGCACATGTGTGCGAGCGAGATAGCGAACTACTACGACACAAGCATAAGTAAATTAAGTGTCGTAACACTCAGCTTTGATTGAATATGTATACATATGTGAAAGCTTGCTGTTATAAGCAAGAAATAAGCAGAAATCATATGCTAAATAATAGTTTCAAAAGAGTATTCTTTAATAAACACCTGCTACGTTCTTATTTCTATTATAAGCAAAATACTTAATTTATAAAACTGCACAGGGTTTTATACTGTCGCGCGCGCTCGACTGATCCGCTTGTTGAATTTGTTTTTTGGTTCCCAGTGAACAGATTTTTTGTTTTGTTTTCTTGATTTTTTTGCTGTAGCTCTGATCTGTTAATTGCTGCGGTTCGAAATTTCTACGCGCTCGCACAACATTTTGGTGAAATTTTCATGATTATTTAGCATACCCTGTAAATACTACATAGAGGTAGCTGTCAATTAACATGAATTAAGTTTAAATAAATAATAAAAAAATACTATAAACAGTCGATTCGTTTTGTTTTATATTTATTATATTTTATTTTATATGCTTATATTTCCTTTTGATTCAATTATTTTTATATATTTAGTTAAGTTTATAAAATAATTAAATATTTTGCAGTGCAAATATAAGAGTAAATAAAAAGAAAATTAAATATTTTGCAGTGCAAATATAAGAGTAATAAAAAATAAATTTAAATAAATTTAAAATAAATAATTTTACATTTGTTAAATTATATTTTATATGCTAAAATTTCATTTTTGGTTCAATTATTATTATTTATTTATTTGCATTTTTAATATAATAAAATAATTAAATATTTAGCAGTACAAATTTAAGAGTAATTAAAATTTATTAAGCATTTGTATTATTTAATAATTCGAAAAATTACTTAAAATTGACAAATGATATATAAAAGTAACGCTGACCTCAATTCTGTGTAAGTAAAGGGTATCAACTAGTTGAACAAACTATGACTAGCTGATTTAAATGTGTTTTACGGGGCGCGGCATTAACATTTTGCTTGGCCTCCGTCTTAAGATTTGGAAACGTATATAATTAAATCATGCGAAAAATAAAAGATGGTAAAAAATAAAGAAATTCATAACGAACTGTATGTGGGCAATTGTGTGTGTGTGTGTGTAAGTGTGTGTGTGTGTGGGATTTGGGGGTATTTTGCAATCGGGCAAATGTTAAATTTAAAATCACTTCATTTGTCAGTGGCTCGCCAGGTTGCAATTATCGTAAAATTTTATGGGCTGCTCCACTTTATGCGCAGCGTCTCCAATGAATCGCAATGTCTGGCAACGCTTAAGCGCTGAAATTATGGCAAGCAAACAATAAAAATGCATAAAGCTCAAAATAATCCTTACAAATATTTTTGTCTTCTTTTATTATTTTTGCTGTTGTTGTTGTTGCTGTTGTTGTTGTGGTTGCTTTTCGAGCGTAAATCACGACGGGGCACAAATATTTAGTATTAATATCGTAAATTGTCACAAGTTGGCCCCAATTTGCCCGGCATGTTATAAATTTTGCATGCCAGCGAAAACTTACTGAGTGTAGCGAGACCTGTAGATGTAAAGGGTATGAGGATGAGGATGAGGCATGCCAGAAGATGGCAGGGGGGGTGGGGGAGGGGAACACTCATCTCTTCGCTTGTGGGCGTCTTTGTGGATGCGTGCGAGCAAATTGAGTTCTAATGGCAATGAATAAATACATGCATATGTATGTATGTGTGTAAGTATGTGTGTTAGTATGTGTGTATGTATGTATATCGTATGTATGTATGTGCATATGTATATGTATTTGCAGCTCTCTCAATATTTCTTCAAGTTTGCGCATTTTCAATTAGACCTCTGAACTCTCGACTTGCTGACTGCGCTGCTAGCTGCCTCTCTGTCGCTCTCTCGCACTCTCGCACTCTCTCTCGCTCTCACACACAGTGACCAGTGCATGCAGCAAACGCCGCGTTTATAGTGCGTCTGACAAGTTTTTTTTGGGGAGGCAACAGTTGAGGAGCGGTTGTGGTAGGTGGCGGGAGGGCGGGGATCTAAACTGCTTGTGTTTCGAATATTTTAATGAAGTCCATTGAAGTTTGTGCGAACGAAATTGCATTTATAAGCCAGGCTTAGACTTTTCTTAACTTTTTTTATGTTGCTGTCAGTTGTTATTGTTGTTGCTGTTGCTGCTGTTGTTGTTGTTGTTGTTGTGGTTGGGGCTGTAACCAGCGCGCGTTTATTACAATCTAATGAAGTCGAGCCTGCCACTTAACGGTTGTTAGTGTTGTAGGAGCTTGAGGAGACGGTGGAGCTGTTTTTTCATCTCTTCTTCTTCTTCTGCTTTTCAGACTTTTCTTTTTTTTTTTTTGTATTTCGGCTTTCGTTACGCAATTTTCAGTTGAAGCGTTAAATTTGACTGTGGCCAACTGTGGACTGTCAAACTGTTAAGATATGAGTAACAAATTTATTCGATATCACGGTAAATCGATATTTATTCAGCTATAAAATATCAAGCAATTGAATTATGCGTTTATTAATGTATAATTATGGAATCGATAGCAATGCGATAAATGCGTTAGACAAGTCGATAGACGAAAGATCTGACGAGGAGAAAGTTGGCAAAGCTTAATTTGAGTAAACGTTGATTAATCGATAGTCAAGACAATGTGAATTTTAATTACAAGTAATCGGTAATCAAGTGATTATCGCAAGCCTCAGATAATGCTATGAATTGGGAAAATAAAAAGTTAACATCGATCTAACAATCGATAAAAATACAATAAGTCAAATGTTCGATTAATAAGCAATACAAATTCGATAAGCCGTCGATTAGCTAGTTGTAGACACTTAATAAACACTTGATAACATGACGATATACAGTTATCGCTTTGTGTTTATAAACGCCATACAATCGATATGCTGTTAAAGAATTTGCAATACATTTTTTCGATTATTTTTGTAGAATTTAACATATTCAGATTATTTGCAAGCTGCGACATAGAATATGAAATACAATTCAAAGAATTCTTCGATGAATATTCGATATGTGTGTATATCGATGTAAAATTCGAGTCGCTAGTTGCATTTCCCAGCATTTTGGGTTGCAGTGCTCCCTCGCTAAGAAGAATTCAAGACATAATAAATAACCGCTGTCATTCATAATGTCAACAGTGCTGCCAACATTTTGCTGTTATCTGCGCACAATTCTAACAACAACATTGTGTGTGCCTGTGTGTGTGTGTGTGTGTGTGATGCCAGCTGAACTGGGCTTCGACTTTGGCTTTGACTTCAAGTTTGGCTATGACTTTGGCTTTGGCTGTGGCTTTGGCTTACATGGGAACGGGCAGCTTTAGACCAGCAGCAGCAGCAGCAGCCACAGACAAAGTGGCTGAGACTGGGGGCCGAGACTGGGAGACTGGTCATGTGTGTGTGTGTGTGTATGTGTGTGTGTGTGTGTGTGTGTGTGTATGTGTGCGAAAGATCTACACATTGGCCATTCTTTTGGCCACATTTCGCTTTGGCTGCGTCTGTGCGCTTTGACATCTTACAGATCAATTCATGATAATCGCTGGGACCACCATGGTCCCACTTTGGGTGGAACGACGTTCGACGTTTGCAACGTTCGCATGCTGGAGACCTTTTTACCGGAATTTAACTGTTTTCATTGGAATTGAATTTCCACAAGCAGCAAGGATGTGGCAGCGTCTCACATGTAATCGATATTTTTCGAGCCAGAAGACCAACTCAACGACGAACATGAAAAAGGCCAACGACAATGGCAAATGGTGGGTCAAGTTGTGGCAGGGGTGTGGTGGGGGGAAGTTTAGAAAGACTAGAAAGACTAGGCGGAGAGGGTGACAAGAAAGGGTCAGCGCATGTTGTTGGCGGCTGTGCAACATGCCACCGTGTTGTGCAACTGAGCTGTAAAATTGTGGCAAAATGAAAATGATGATAGAGTTTATTATTAGAGTCTGCTGTTGCATGTTTGGGCTACTGGTCTTTGCGATTATCATCGGGCATCTATCGATATGCCCGGTAAATTGTACTCTAAAAATATGCATAAAATTACAGAATTAATTACTAAAAGGATACAACTGCTGGCAGCGCTGTGGTTTGCCGCTAAATGTTTGTTGCACAGACGCAAAGTCGTTACACGGCTGCATTGTGCAATTTATGTTGGCTGCGAATGTAAATCATTTCGCTATGCCACGCTTACAACTGCTGCTAAGTCTAAGTCTCAGTCTCAGTTTGAGTCTGAGTCTGAGTTGCAGTCTGAGTCGTAAGGCACTTCATCTCAACTACAACTACAACTACAACTCCAACTGCAGCTCAAACTGCAACTCAACGGCTCATCGAGCATTGCGCCCTCTAACCCTACATAAATTCAGCAGCAAACCGAACCGCAAGGCAACCAAAAGATCAGTTCAGGCATCAACCCAAGTCTGTGCAGCGACAGACAAGTGGCATTCCATTGCCACGGCACTAGAGAGAGCGAGAGCGCAGCAATAGCAGAAGCAGCAGCATCAGCAGCAGCATCAGCAGCAGCAACAGCAGCAGCAGCAGCAGCAGCCCAAAAGCAAATAACAAAAGCTTAGAAGAACGTCAGACCAGGCATCGAGTGTGAATTGATTTTTAGTTTTACTCTATAACTAGTGAGACCTATTAGCTAACACATTACATTTGGATTATATTTACAGATTAGATAAGATTCCCTAATTGAAGTTAAATCTAAAATATATTAACTTTAAATTACGGAAAGAATTGAGTTAAGCTTTATATAGTTTGTGTTCATTTGGTGAATTTACAATTATAAATATTTAAGCTACTTAGCTGTTAATTAATTGTAAAAAGCAAAGAGTTCTTAATGTTAAATCTGTTAAAATATTATAATATTTCTCAATAGAATAAATACATTTATTATTTTAATAATTTAATTTAGAAATAAAATAAAATATACGTTTTCCTTTATTATATTAAACATATTATATTATTACTGTATTAATTTCCAAAAACCTCAAATCGTTTACAAATACAAATAAATAAAAGATCTCTGAACGAATAAGCATAGATAAAACAATTAAATCAAGTTAAAGAGAGGAGAGAAGCATCACAAACATTAACATTCGAATTGGCAAACGCTTATCTGTTTTGTATATAGATAGTTTCGCATTTATGCAATGCATTTCGTTTACACATACAGACACACATACTCGCTGGCTCGCTCGTTCGATCTGTCCTGCTCGCGCACATGTGGGCAATTCATTGCAAAATTGTCGCCTCTTTGTTCTGTCTCTTTTGTCAGCACTCTTATATCTGGAGCGATAGAAGAGTATTGTTTTAGGAGAGTATTCATTAACAGCTGTTAAGTTGTCTGTAATTAGCTAGCAAATAGCTTTTACTGCAATATAATAATAATAATTTTATATTTACCATTTTATATTATTTAAACATTTAATTAATAACGAATGCAAAGTTCAAATTTTATATTTTAATTGCTATATATTATATAATTTTATTAGTTGTAGAATCCTTAGTGTGTAAGGATATTGAGATTAACTTAACTTAACTTAACCTTAAAGCCAACCTGCAGTTAGAGTATATTAAAGTTGTAATTGTTAGGCTTAAGTAGATACATTTGACTTTGCATACGAGTGGCAGGAAGGCAGTTGAACAACAAACACCAAGTGCACCTGAGGGCCTCAGTGGGAACTGAGAGGGACTTCTTATAGAGTTTACAACTACTGGTGCTGCTGCTGCTGCTGCAGTTGCTGACGATGATGGTGATGGTGATGGTGGGGATGGTGGTGCTTGGAGGTGGATGGTGTTAGTAGTAGCTGCTCAGGAAGCAAACGTTCACGTTCACCACGCTTCTCATCTGCATATGTTTCGGCAATTTTGCGCGGCCTGAAAATGATTTGCTGATCGCTCTTTGAACACTCCATCAATTCGTGATTTTTACGAGCGCAATGTCGTCGGCGTTTTGGCTCTCCCATGGTGGAATGGAGGCAACATTCGCTTGCCACTCGAGCGCATGCGCAACGAAAGCATCATTTAACGCGCATTTACCCATTTGGTTTGTGGATAAGGGGCACACAACGAAAGAGAGACTTTAGGGACTGCAACTGCGCATTGGTACTGGCATTGTAGTACTGGAGGCCAGCGTCACAGTTAAAGTCATTGCCAGGGCCGTGCGTCTTTTGCTTTTGGTTTGCTCTCAAAGTCAAAGCTGGTAGAAAAATGTTGCTGTTTTTTTATACCCTGTTTTCTTTCTGGTTTTGTTTTTGGTGTTTTTGTTGTATTTTTGCCATCATCCTGTCGGCTTCAGCTACTGAAGTAGCTGCTGTGCTGGATGCTGTGGCAACAGCCGCAGGCCAACGACTGTCAGTCATTTGTCCCAGACGCGTCATTCAGTCTGGTGTTGTCTCCCAGCTCTCATGAGCTCTCATTGGACATGTAGACAGACAGCCTCAGCTTCAGCTCCAGCTCCAGCTCCAGTCTCAGCTCCAGTCTCAGCTTCAATCCAACTCTTGACTCTGTCTTTATGTAAATTAGTTCAAGTTCGCGAGCATTTCAAACGTGACCTTTCCTTTCCTTTCCTTACCTTTCCCATTCCCATTCCCTTGGTATTCCTTTGCTCTTTTACTGTTTGCCCATAAGTTAATCATTTCGAGACACTCGAAATTCTCATTCATTTTGGGTTGGCTTAGACTAAAAGACCATGAATTCAGTTAGCTGTGCGAAGTGAGGTGTGTAAATCTCTCCGCAAATTTAACAGCTTTACTTAAATGAAAGTATTAATGAGTTGCTAAACAGTGGGACAATAACAAGCAAATTATTTATAGTATATGTTTAAAATTATTATTATTAACTATTAATTAATTAAAACTGAATTGTTTGTTTTTTTTTTTTTTATTTTAACTTATTATTTTGCAATAAAATTGGATTTTATTATGTTTAATCAATATAGCTGCGACTTATTATGTTTAGTATTTTTGTTTGTTTTTTAAATTAAACTTTATGTTCAACTAAAGCTTTATATATATATATATATTTCGATGCATTAATTGTCGACCTAGACGCATTAAATGTGGCCAAAGTTATTTTACAGCTCGCATTAAAATTTCGCTTTTCAAGCGAATCAACATAAAAGTCTATTAAGCGCTTTCTTTATGGCAATCTTTACAGATACCCTGCAAAATGGTGGTATGCGCTTGTGTATACAAATATTAATAATAATAATAATGGGAATAATAATAAATTAAAATTTACTTTAAAATAATTTAATTTAATATATTAAATATGCTTTAAAAACGCTTTAAAGTTGCTTAATAAAATCAAATATAATTTGCTTTTCAAGCATCTTAAAATTCAGGTGAATTATGTACCTTTACAGCACTCTATAAATTATATTTCAAATATTACATAATTGTAGAAATTTAAGATACGAAACTTACTCAATTTAATTTGTATTTAATTGTATTTAATTCAGTTTCAATTAAGAGCATCTGCAGCTCGTATATAACTTGTATATTTTCTATAGAATTTGCGATCTCTAATAAAATATAAGTAGGTGCGCTTAAGATATAATTTAATGTTTTTGGACGGTTGTCTGGCATTACGAGTGCCATGACTATTGTGCTCTTCTGCCGCTGCCGCTGCCGCTGCCGCTGCCGCTGCCGCAGACGCTGCCTCAGTCACAGCCTCCTCTGCTGGCAGTCGTCAACCTTAGTAGTCACAACCTCTGGTTGGGTGTGCGATTTATGGATGCATTAGCATCCAGTCGATTGAATATGCTAAGTATACTCTCAACTTCTTTCTCTGCCTTTGCCTCTGCCTCTGCCTCTTTGTCCTGTGTCTTGCTCTTCCTCTTCATATTTCTTTTCATCTTCAATGCTCAGATTCATCGACGTCTCCCACTTCTTCTTATTTTTATGACTGGCAAATTTTTTTGGTGCATATAAAGAAATGGCAATTAGAGGTAGCGTTTAATTACCAGTTCGAGTTTAAGAGTGAAGCAACCAGGTACATGGACTGACTGCCCACGCCGCCAGCTGCAGCAATTTCTGCTGTTGTTGCTGTTGTTGTTGTTGCATCTTTCTGGCCACAAAAAGGAAAATATACAACAACAACAACAACAACAACAACAACAGCAGCAGCAGCAGGAACAGCAACTGAGCTACGAACCTGTGCCACATTCAAGCACAGAGTGTGGTTGCCGGGCCATTGGCTTATTGGTGTTGGCGTTGTTGGCCAACTCGCAATGATTTAAAGTGTTGCTTTGCATTACATTTATTGCCAATTGAAATTTGAAGTGCGTGAGAAAGTTGAAATGGGCTCCAAACCGTCCCAACTATGTCTGCTCGTCTGTGGCCAGAGGCCGTACCATGGCCCGTTTTGTAGCCCGTTTGCTGTTCTTCTTCTTACTGTAAATAGTGTTGTTGTTGTTATTGTTGCTGTTGTTGTTGCTGTTGTTGTTGTTAGGCTGCCAGGTTGGCCAGGTTGCCAAGCTTGCCAGTTTGGCCTTTGTGCTGCGGGTTAATATGAGCTAAAATTGGCTTTGCTTAGTTTTGTGGTCGCTCGTTTGTGCGCTGTGATTTGATAACATTTTTCAGTCGGAATGGAAAGTTTCTAGTATATCTATCTGTGGGCTCTCTTCTTCTTCCATGCATTTGCCAATGCATTGCCATGGCATTTCCATGGCAATGCATTGCGTTTCTGGCTCTGGGTCACGTTGGGTGCGCCAACAATATGCCGCAGTTGCAGTTTGCGACTTTATGATGCCTTAAAAGCATCTGAGCAGCTTATGCCCATAAAATACTTAAATACACACAATTTTTGAAGAATTTTAAATGCTTTGTTATTTTAATTTTCATATTTATTGCTTTATTTCAAATATTTATTTATTTGTTTTTTATAAAGTGTTTTTTTTTTGTGTGTGTTGGAGAAATGCACTAAGATAATGCATCTATGCAGTTTGTGCTCATAAAATGATTTCATATTTATTTTTAATAATAAAATCAGTTTTTCTGCCTATAAGTTTACACTCATATAGATTTTTTATTTATTTTTTTTAAACTTTTAGTTTGTCGAATTGTAATTTCCTTCAAATTTCAAATAATTTATTTGCCATTTTTTTTTTTAAAGATTTATAAATTATTAAAGAATTATTATATTAAATAAATGAAATACATCCAAACTTCTTCTTTTCATATTTTAAGTAGTTAGAGTGCTTCTAATTTATTTTCCATTTTTATTAAATATTTAATATAATAATCATAATAAAATATATGCTAACTTCTTTTTACATTTCAAATAGTTAGTGTTTCTAATTTAATATTTTATTTATAATTTAATATAATTTAATATAATAATAATTTATATTAAATTAATAAAATATATCCTAACTTCTTCTTTTCACATTTTAGATAGTTAGAATGCTTCTAATTTATTTGTATTTTTTTTTTTTGAATATTTAATATAATAATAATAATAAAAAAATATATCCCAACTTCTTCTTTTCACATTTCAAATAGTTAGTGCTTCTAATTTATTTGTTATTTTTATTGAATATTTAATATAATAATAATAATATTAAAATATATCCTAACTTCTTCTTTTTACATTTCAAATAGTTAGAGTGCTTCTAATTTATTTCTTATTTATAAATTATTATTATATTAAATTAATAAAATATATCCTAACTTCTTCTTTTCACATTTCAAATAGTTAGAGTGCTTCTAATTTATTTCTTATTTTTATTGGATATTTAATTTAATAATAATAATAATAAAATATATCCAAACTTCTTCTATTTACATTTCAAATAGTTAGAGTGCTTCTAATTTATTTCTTATTTTTATTGGATATTTAATATAATAATAATAATATTAAAATATATCCTAACTTCTTCTTTTTACATTTCAAATAGTTAGAGTGCTTCTAATTTATTTCTTATTTATAAATTATTATTATATTAAATTAATAAAATATATCCTAACTTCTTCTTTTCACATTTTAGATAGTTAGAATGCTTCTAATTTATTTGTATTTTTTTTTTTTTTTGAATATTTAATATAATAATAATAATAAAAAAATATATCCCAACTTCTTCTTTTCACATTTCAAATAGTTAGAGTGCTTCTAATTTATTTGTTATTTTTATTGAATATTTAATATAATAATAATAATATTAAAATATATCCTAACTTCTTCTTTTTACATTTCAAATAGTTAGAGTGCTTCTAATTTATTTGTTATTTTTATTGAATATTTAATATAATAATAATAATATTAAAATATATCCTAACTTCTTCTTTTCACATTTTAAATAGTTAGAGTGCTTCTAATTTATTTCTTATTTTTATTGGATATTTAATTTAATAATAATAATAATAAAATATATCCAAACTTCTTCTATTTACATTTCAAATAGTTAGAGTGCTTCTAATTTATTTCTTATTTTTATTGGATATTTAATTTAATAATAATAATAATAAAATATATCCAAACTTCTTCTATTTACATTTCAAATAGTTAGAGTGCTTCTAATTTATTTGCCATTTTTATTTGAATATTTATAAATAAGTAAAGTATTATTATATTAAATAAATAAAATATATCTTAACTGTTAAACAGCATTTGTTATGTTTGATAAACATATATAAAATATACACTATTTATATGAGTAGATGATCAAATTTGTAGACTCCACCTATCACAGGCAATTGAAGCCAATTAAATGCCTCGTTTGTCGTTCTCATTGCTTTGCAACTTATTTGTTTTGTGTGGCACAACAATAAGTTACATAAATTAAAGCAATTGTTGTGTTTCTTTATTTTTGGGGCGGGCACAACCACAACAACAAGAACAACAACAACAACATTAAAACGCCATGGCCACAAAAATTGAAGGCAAAATTAAAACTTGGAGTCGGTGTCTTCATGTCTTCATATAATTTCATCATTAGGCAAAGCAAAGTTGGTAATACATGCGAATCGATTGCAGATTTTGCCAGTTGCCAGTTGCCAGTTGCCAATTGCCAACTGCCAGATGCCAGTTGGCATTTAATGGCCTTAGTAAATCTTTAGTTAAAGCAGCTACAACAGGTGACAGCCCAGCTGAAAAGACTGTAATATTTACATACATAGCATACAATAGTCGTACGGTGAAGCCTTACCATGTTGAACTGCGCTGACTAACCCAAGAAATTGATTGCAGCAAAACGCAATTATTGAGCCTTAAGACTGATTACATTTTTATAATTCAAGACATTTAATTTAGTTATATTTGTTATTAACTTGATATTTATATGACAAGCTGCTTGTTTAGCATTTAAGGCTCTTAAGCATTTGCTTTCTCATCAGCAGGATTACACAATTTACGGGTCTCTGGGCATTACAACTACGTTCAAAGCTGCTTAATTGTATATTAAAATTACAAAAGCTTTACTTGAAATATCTTTAAGTGATAAGGAAGCTATTAATTCTATTGGTTTTTAATAAGTAATCAAGCTTTCAGGTGCTTTTAAAGCTTTAAAAGTTATTGCTATTTACAGAAGTTTTTGTTTTAATGATGTGAAAGCTATTAATTCTATTGAAATATAAGTTCTATAAGTCAGCAAGCTTTCATGTGCTTTGAAAACTACTTATTTGAATATGGAAATTAAATAAAAGTTATTAATAAATACAAAAGCTTTACTTGAAATACTTTTAAGTGTTGTGGAAGCTATTAATCTTAATGAAAAAGATGTTCTTTAAGTAAGAAAGCTTTCAAGAGCTTTTAAAGCTGCTTAATCGTATATGCTAATGAAAAAAGCTTTACTTGAAATACTTTTAAGTGATGAGGAAGCGACTTATTCTAATGGAATATAAGTTCTTAATAAGTTAGTAAGCTTTCAAGTGCTTTTAAAAGCTGTTTATTTGATTATTGTGGTGACTTACTTGTAATTAACTTGCTGCTTTTCTTTGGCATGGATAAGATTGCTGAGTTTAACTGAATGAAGCTGAATCTGACAGCTGTCTAATGTACAATCTATAGCTGAAAGCTGATTTTTCTAATCATCGACGCAAGCATAAATATGAATCGATCTGTCCATCAGTCACGACACTGTCTGTCTGTCTGACTGTCTGTCTGACTGGACTGTGTGTGTTTGTGTGTGTGTGTGTGTGTGTGTGTGTTTGTCTCTGTTGGCCGCATTGATTGACCAATAAACTTGCAGCTTGATATCAGTTTACGTTGTTAGTTATAGTTTGTTATTGGCTGGCTTTAGCTATGGCTACGCTTTGGCACTGGGAACACAGACTCGGCAAAAAACCTCCTCAACCAAAAAAAAAAAAAAAAGAAAAAAGTGAAACCCGCTACAGCTTGTCGACAAGTTGTTGAAGTCGTTGTTGTTGTCGTCTCAGTTGTTGCTGTGCTCTTTACTCAAACGGGGCCGCATCATAATTTCCATTTTGCGGTCAGGTTTCGTCCAATCAGCGCTTTGCACATTAGCAAAAACAAAACAACAACAACAGCAATGAGGAGAGGAGAGGAGAGAAGAGAAGAGAAAAAAACAACACATGTTGATTGCATTTTATTTTTGCTGCCAGCTTTTGTTGTTGCCGTCCGACAACTGTTGCAGTTGCAGTTGTTGTTGCTCGTATGTACTCTACTGGTTGGCAAGTTGTTGTTGCTGTTGTTGTTGTTGTTGCTATAGTTGTTATTGTTGCTGTTGTTGTTGTCGTTCGGCCATTAGCGCAACAGTGTGAAATTCGATATTAGTGCAATTCATTTTCAACAACTAATTTTTGCCAGTCGCTTCGCCATTTCAAACTAACTAAGTTGTAGTTGCCGTTGTTACTTTTGCCTTGTTCCTGTTTATGCTGTTGTTGTTGTTAATTTAGTTTTCTGTTTTCTTTTATTTGTTTTTGTTTTTTTTTTTTTTTTTTATACATTTTTGCTTCATTAGTTTGAAAATTTTTACGATAGAAATTGTCTTTCTATTGCAATTAGCACATTTTTGCGAGTGATTGAAGGCTGCCAAGCGAGCGACCAGGTCGTCAGTCAAGGAGTCTTCAAGACCGTCCGACCCTCTTCCTAGCTATATGGAAAATTAATTTTACTCAACGTGTTACGCCCCGTGTGTGTGCGCGTGTGTGTGTGTGGCACATCATCTTCATAGAGAGCAGACCGACCTGTTCCCAACTGATTTCTGTTTTTTACGACTTGCGCGTTTTTAATTACAACTACTGTGCATTTGCTTTTGTGCCCACTGTGCCAGGCAGGGAGAAGGAGTGTGAGAATAACGCAGAGACAGAGAGAGAGAGAGAGAGAGAGAGAGAGTGAGAGCGAGAGGGACAGCGTAGATAGGTTATTACGGTGGGTGGGGCGGTGGCACTGACGTCTCTCGAATTGCATTGCCCCAGCCACTTGTACAACTGCGCACATCCAGCCAGGTGCTGAAATCTTTGTTTGTTTCCATTTCAAAGTCTCGGTCAAAATGCCTTAAATTGTTGTTAAGCCGTCACGACAACGTTGCCCGTTTGGCCAACTTCTGCAGCAGCAGCAGCAGCAGCAGCAGCAGCATTAAAGCCCAATTCGGGCTACCAAATTGCAAAACTAAATGGCAAAGATGTAAATAATATAAGCATAAGTTATAGTTATTGAGAGAGAAATTACATACGTGTTTAACAATGAAAAATTAATTACAAATGTTAGAAACTTAATAAATTAATCAGTGATAGTTTACAGTTACTTGTATAGCTTTATATTTATACTTATCAGACTAAAGTTGCAGAGCTCTCAGTTGAATAGCGAAGAGAAGCAAATCTTACTCACATTATTTAGCATCCATACATTCTTATAACATATTATTATAATATAAAATTATTATATAATTATAATTATAATGTTTACTTTTGTTTCGAACGAATTAATTCAATATTCTTACTTATTGTTTTATGCATAATTGGTTAAGCTGTGATAAACTAATAACTAAATATAAACAACAGTAGTTTCAGAAGTTTACTTACATTACGAAGTCTCCTCTTACTACTATTTATACCACTAGTTCTACTACTATTACACTTACTACTTCTATAACTATTACTAAAACTTCTTCGACTACTACTAATTCTACTTCTAAAACTTCCACTTCACCACACTACAATTACTTCTATTCAACTACTTCAGCTATTACTACCACTACTACTACTAATACTACTACTACTACTATTACTACTACTAATGTTACTAATATTACTTTTTCTACTACTCCCACTGCTTCTACTACTTCAGCTATTACTACTATTACTTATACTAGTAATCTATGACTGCTTCACTACTAAATCTACTACAACTTTTTAAAAATTAATGCAGTTGATCTACTATTACTACTATTACTAGTACTATTACTGATTTTACTATTAATACTACTTCTACTAAAAAAATACTACTACTTATTCCATTATTATTTTTACTAATAAGACTTCAACTGCGACTATTACTAATACTAATATTACAACCACTACTATTACTAGAACTACTACTAATACTGCTATTATTACTATGTACTACTACTAATACTACTACTTTTACTACTAGCAATCTGTAACTAGTGCAACTGCTTCGCTTTTACTACTATTACTACTAATACTACTACTATTACTACTAATACTACTACTTACTAGTAGTATTTACAATACTACTATTTATTCCCCTATCATTTTTACTAATAAGACTTCTACTGCGACTACCACTATTATAGCTAATACTACCACTACTATTACTAGAACTACTACTAATACTGCAATTAATACTACTGCGTACTCCATCCTCTACTACTATTTCTACTATCTCCTGCTCCTACAACTTCCACTAAATAAACTGCCGGTAAATAAAGATAAAAGATTCAAAACTCCCCGCAGTTCAAAATATTTCAAATGCCTTAAAACATTTCTCGTTTAGTTAATTAAGTCTCAGACTCCACCTACTCCCACTACTACAGCAACATCCACTGCTGTTACTACTACTACTACAACTGCTACTACTACTCCCATTCCTACTATTGGCTCATTTAAAATGCGTTTCGGGCCTAAAGCTCACACATCGTAAACCATAGACGAAACAACATTGTAATTTCTTAAACATAAATTTCCACAAATCAAATTGAGCGCATTTTCCAACACTAATTAGCGACGCCCACGAGGGCGAGGCCAAGGCGATAGTTTGTCTGGGATTTCAGTTGAAACAAAATACAAAAAAAAATATTAAAAAAAAAACTAGTTAAAATGGAAAGCGTTTGTAACAAAATTATACAAACGACTTGAGACTTGAGACGATTAAAGTCGAAAAGTTGAGAAAATGGGCGTTGCTCGTCCATAAACAAAATGAAATGAAAACCCCCCACTACCTGCTGCTACCCCCTCCACACCACAAAGCAGTTATGAGAGATGTGTTACAAATTTGAAGAAGAAGATGCGGAAAAAAAGTCTAGAAACTTTGTCTAGTTTGGAATCGATTCGTCACGTTTAAAGGGCTTTGGCTCAATGTCGACAGCAGATGCGATCCACTTGGGTCAAGTTGGCTAGCAGGCAGAGAGGCCCTCTTCTCTAAGGAGAAGAGGGAAAAGGAGGGGGGACTCAACGTGTAATTTGCATACATTAAACTACTGTGGACGATGTTGCCAGTTCGTTTCCAAAACTTAATCTAAATTTAATTATTGTGACCAACAAATGGACAGCCAAAAAAAAAAAAAAAAAAAAAATAAAAACCGAATCGAAATGAAATGAAATAAAAAAAAAACATCAGCGCGACACAGAAATCTGAATTTTTTATATAAATTTTTTTTTGTTAGTTAATAAATTAATAATCAACAACATGAAAAAAAAGCTTTTCATATTTTTATTTTTTTTTTATTTTGTATTTTTGGTATCGTAAACGGCGCGCTTTGAACTCATGCTTATATGCATTATGTACATATATTTTCATAATTTATAAACGATTTCGGGGTCTTAGTTGTAGCTTTTGAATGATTACCAAAGCCCTCGAAGCGCTTCGATTGGTTTAAGTTAAGAGAGGGGTGGTGGAAGGGGGCTATGCTGTTTGATATAGTTTTTATGGGCGTTTGATAAATCTCTTAACATTTGCTACAACAATTAGTTGCAATCAATAGCCATATTGTTTTTTAACCTGGCCAAAGGCAAAGAAATTTTGTACAGCTCCCCTCCGTTTAATGGTTAACCTATTGAAATTGATCATCGATCGATGCAATCGATAAATTAAATGATGAAAGTTCAACTTTGGTCTATTTCAAATGGGGGCAGTTATAATATGGGTTTGGAGAAACTCTCCGTTTATTGTAGTTTGTGGGTATCACTCGATATGTCTGCTAGCTTATAGCTTACAGCTTATAGCTGAGATACTGATACTTGAGCTGGGAAATCAATTGTAACCTTAAGCACTGCACAACTTATATCGCATCAAGCTTAACCTTAAGCCAGAACGTGCACATCAGTTGCTGGTATGCCAAAGTTTTGCTTTCAATTGCCGTCAATAACTCAATAATAAAATTTGTGAAGAAGATGTTGCAGATGATGCAGTTGATGATGATGATGTAAATTTGTACATGAACTGCTTGGATCACAGCTTCGACACACATCAAATTATGCATGCAATGCGACGCGACCCAAACAGATTCAAACCAAACCAAAGCCAAAGCCAAAGCCAAAGACTCGACCTGATCAAGTCGCTTGACTTGGACTCTGACTCTGACTGTATAATCGGCCGAGACGAGCGCTGATCAATCATACTAGCTTAAGTCTTTTGCTAGCCTTTGGCTAATTTAATATGGCTAAAGATCAACCCGTCCACACACACACACACACACACACACACACACACACACACACACACACACACACACACACATATTGAAAACGTTCCCGCGAACTTTTCAACTGCACTTGCTGCAACAAAACGGAACGAAATCATCTTCAACTCAAGTCAACTCAACTCATTGGCATTCGCATTGCCTTTCGGGTAGCATAAATAGCCAAAAGCACCGAATAGAATCTTTTGGTATGGCTTCATGGGCATTTTCCCATTTCAATTAAAAGTTATTAACTATTTAATTTGACCCACTTAATGTTACAACTTTAGTTCTAAAATTTAATTAGCAATATGAAAGCTTATGTAGGGTATATTCTATATGTAGGGTATATATAGGGTAATATTCTAAGCAATGTTCTTGAAATTTGGCATATGAATGCAGAAATATGTTATTAATATAAGCTGTAAGTTGTATAGACTTTGGTTTACAAATACAGAAGTTATGCAAGCTCTATTAAACAAGCCTTCATCTACTAATAACCAGGTGAACTCAGGCCCTTGGGCAGCTGTGTTGTTGCAACTTAATATGATAACATATAAATATGTAGAATTTAATTGAATTGTATTATTATAGTGTAATCTCTTCATTAGATTAATTTGCAGGGTATTGTGAGTTCGGCTTGCGGGTGGCATAGTTCTTGTTTTTTTTTTAGCGCTATGCTCTGGCAATTGATTTCAAGCCGTTGGCATCGTTCCAATGAGCTAGGCCGTGCGAATGGCTTTCCGATCATCATTATCATTATGAGCGATCATCATTATGAGCAAAACATAATCGTGGGTCATTGCTACAAATTTTGAACGTTCGGGTCATAGCCTCGTAGGTAAGTCACACGGCCAGAATCTTCAACAGGTCTTCCTCCCCTCTCGCTTTCAGTCCCACACGCTGCCGCTCCCCCTCTCTCTCACTCTCTCTCTTTTACACATTCTCTGTCGGTCTCTGTCGCACTCGTTGATCTTGTAATCAGGCGCAGCGAATTTGTATATGGGCATGCATGACGTGTGGCCTGATGAGCCATGGAGCATGGTGCATGGTGCATGGTGCATGGTGCATGGTGTATGGAGCATGGAGCGTGTGCATGGATTCGTGCCCTCGCCTGGCCTAGCCCCAACTCCAGCTCCAACTGCCAACACCAAGTCGAAGCTCAGTTCGATCAACACATCAACATCATCATCACATGGGATCACATCGGCACGTCGATGAAATGTTAAAGTTCCAGCAAACAAAATCACGATTGACATGATGCATTTGTTGCTATTGTTGTGGTTGCTATCGTTGTTGTTGTTGTTGTTGTTGTTGTTGTTGTTGTTATTGTTATTGATGCATTCGCATGTGTTGCGCTTATTTTTGTTTCTGTTTTGTTTTTTGTAGGTGCAGAAAATATAATTTCATAATTTTCAATTTCCATGCGCAATCAGCAGGTCAACAAAATTAGCGTGGCCAAAAATGCAACAGCTACAACAACAACAACAACAAATAACAATAGCGACAACAACAACAACAATTGATTGCTCACCTACAGTTGCTGTGATGTGTTGTGTTGTGATTTGATCTTCTGCAATGATCCATAGTTCACTAGCGTGTTCACTATTTGCATTTTGCACACATCATTGTGATTTCGCTTTGATTATCGATTGCAATCGATTGCATTCGATTGCATGTAAAGTGAGAGGCAAGAGTCGCGGGCAAAGGTCGCAGTCAAGCGGAAGTTATTAACTGTTGGATCTATGCAGGGGAGGCAGGTGAATGCCCTTGCTTGACATTCGATTGGCATTGTTATTAAATATGTATCGATAAATTGTAATGGAAAATTAAATAGATTGGGACAATACAATAGTTGATAATTTATATTTAATAAAATATTTATACAAGGATATACATAGCTTCTCCTCTGCTTTTGCTCTCTGCGTTTTAAGACTCTGTACCTAAAAAAATGTACATAGTCTATTAAGTTTGACGAAAGCGAAATGTGCGTAACAGGCAGAAGTAGTCATCTCCGACCCTATAAAGTATATATATTCTTGAACAGCATCAACAGCCGAGACGTATAAGTACAGAGTCTCCCACAGTCGATTGCGTTCAGTTGTAAATACTGATGCAGGGTACTAAACTGTCGCATGCGCCTCGACTGATTCGCTTGTTTCAATTGCAAATGAAATTATATATTAAAACAAACAAATGAAAATCAAATAATATTTAATCAGTATACAAAGCAATAACAATAATCCGTGTCTTTTCATAGCTTGAGGACAGCATTAGATAAAACTCAAAGTCTTATATAATAACTATCAAAATACGAACTTAACGCTTTGGTCTATCGCAAGAGTTCCTAAGCGCATAGCATGCCCATATAATTACACGCACATAGAAGAAGATTTTAAAAGACTTTAAGAGGTCGCAAACCTGGCCGAAACGAACTGCTAACCGATCGAAACTCATGAAATTCGATGCCTTTAACTTGCCACAGTCAGCGAGTTGAATTCCTTTTTAGCTGCGGGATAAACAACAACAACCAACTTGGCTAATGCTGTAGTTGCTGTTGTGGCTGAGATTGTCGTTGTTGCTGTTGCTGTTGCTGTTGTTGCTGTTGTTTTTGTCGCATGTAATTGGCTGTACATTTCGACACCCCGGCGACAACAGAACAGAACAGAACACAACTGAACAGAAGAGTACAACAAGTTGCAGGACAACAACAGCAATGCCGTAATGAGCTAACATTACAAACATCGCATAGGTCTAGAAATATGAAGAGACGCGCCCCGAAAATACTGTACACACACACGCACACACACACACACACACACACACGCACATACACAAGATGTCGCTTAGAAAGCTGTGGAACAAACAAATTTCCTATGGAAAATGTAGTTTTCCACGCACATTGGCTTGGGCGGCTGTGTTTAATGCGGCTTATTACCAATAAGACAAATCCTAATTATACAATAAATTCCATTTTGCATGCGCGTTTTCATTGCGTTTTCACCTTGCCAATGCTTTCAGTCAGCTGCAAACGCCTCCGCACAGTGTCCCAAAAACAAGCGAAAATTATAGCAGTTTTAAATGATGTTTAATATTAATAAAGAAGCAAATTAAATAATAACTAGGGATTTATTTTGACCAACATTAATAATATTTGAATATCTGAATAAACTAATTAAAAATAGATATTAAAAATAAATAATAATTATTAAATAATAATAATTAACAATATTTAAATTGAAAAAGAAAAATGTTTATTGTGGATTTCTTAATGTGAAAGTATTACATAAACTTTAAATTGTTTTTAAATATTTATAAAAATACACTGTAATTACTTATATAAGATGACATATTAAAATAAATTAAAAGCAAACTCTAAATAAATTGAAGTATATAAATAAATAAATATTTAAATAGAAAATAAAAAATAGAAACTTAACAATAGAAAATATACATTTAACTTAATTTATTTAAATTTTTAAATTATGCTTTCAAAAAAATAATTGAATTGAAGACTTTAAAGACAATTATGGTTTTAAAAAAATTATAATTAAGGAACATTTATATCTTAAAATAAATTGTAAGATATATATAAATAAATATAAATATATATAAATAAATACAGAGAAACTTAATATTTATCTGCATAACCCGTTAAAAGAAAATAATTATAAGGCTTTATTAATTTTTTTTTTTTTAAATAATGTTATTAAAAATAATTTTATTGCAATAAAGGCTTTCAACAAATTATAATTAAGAAACATTTATATTTTAAAATATATAATGAGCTTATGCTGCAAATAAAATCAATTAAATATTAAAAAATTTGTCTTTAAATTTTAATAAGAATTTGTAAAGCCTTTGAACCACTGTGCTTAGCTAGCTGCCTCCTGCTGCAGTTGCTCCTGCTGCCTGCTGCTTGCTGGTTGCTGCTGCGACTGTTGCTGATAACAATCTCGCAAATTCAGCAAGTCGTAGCTGAAGCTGCGAATGGGAACTGGGAATTGGGAACTGTGCACTGGACACATGGCTAGCCGTGCTTTGTCCGAGCCTGGCCTGGTCAGGTCTGATGTGGTGTGGTGTGGTGTGGTGTGGCGTGGTTTGGTGTGGCGCATCTCTTGGCGCAATAAAAATAAAACCATAGACTAAACGATAACACAGCAGTGAAGGTGCAGCTGGGTGTGGTGGGGAGAGAGCGGGGGTAGCTTGTTGTCTAGGCGTGTTTGTCTGCGTTTTGTGTGTTGTAATTGTGTCTTGTTAATTTCGCATATTTGAGCAAACGGCAGTTTACAGTTTACAGTTGAATGTGGCATGTTTAAGTTGCAGCTGAGGCAACCCTCTCTCTACCACTTTCATTCCCCATTCTCTCGCTGTGTCCCTGTCTCTGTTTAGTGGCAATTAAAGTGACTTTTAATTTGTTAGTTGTCCAGTTGAATAGATTTGAAGAAATCATAAGCTCAATGGCATTAAAACGCATCACTTGATGCTTTGGGTGTTGGTGGTTGTTCTCTGCGGATTCTCGGTAGCGTTGCACAAATTTGTTGCCATGTTGCACATAAAGTGGCATTGCTTATGGCACATTGCAACTGATTTTGTCAGCCTGTTGATAATAAAAAAAAATGATAAAAAAAACAACAACAAAACTGCGACTTTCGAACCCCGTTGCGTTCGGTTCTGATCTGCTCTCGTGTCTGCTGTTAATTAAATTTAATTAATTGCAATTTATTAAATTGATAATTAAGCAAAATATTTACGCAGTCGTTTGGCTTTAACGATCATCCACATTTGACATTTATGATCTGAATTTTGTAAACTGCAGTTATAAATGAATGAGTTATGGTTCCTGATTGTTATCCAACGGACATAAGTTGTGATTAGTTTTTGGCATCGTTTCGGGTTACCATGGTCCATAAATCACCACTAGCGAGTAGTGCCAACCAGTGTTGGCTAACTGCTTTCGAAAGTTCATTAGTTTTTAGTGCAACAAATTGTAGACATCTTATATAGCGCACGTAATATATTATGAAAAGCTGTCATCAGTTTTATGTTTTTCGCCTGAGAACAATATAACTTTCACTAATGTTTTATTTGTTGATTTATTGTGCCAGGTGAAAGCTCTGGAAAATAACTATATCATTGGTAGTTTGTCAACACACAAGTAGATCTTTTCAATACATATATTTTATATGTTTACCAACACTACTTCTACTTGTATAGCTATGCTCAAGCAAAAGCTTTTTAAGCAGCTGAAATATCTTTGACAAACTAAAAAAATTATTATTATTATTATTCTGCTTCTTTTATTAAGTTTAAAAATTAATGCAAAAAAATTAATTAATTAAATTAATTCATATTTATTTATTTATTTATTTTATTTATTTATTTATTTATTTATTTATTTATTTATTTATTTATTTATTTATTTATTTATTTGTTTATTTGTTTTATTTATTTATTTATTTATTTATTTATTTATTTATTTATTTATTTATTTATTTATTTATTTATTTATTTATTTATTTATTTATTTATTTATTTATTTATTTATTTATTTATTTATTTATTTATTTATTTATTTATTTATTTATTTATTTATTTATTTATTTATTTATTTATTTATTTATTTATTTATTTATTTATTTATTTGTTTGTCTATATATTTATTTATTTATTTATTTATTTATTTATTTATTTATTTATTTATTTATTTATTTATTTATTTATTTATTTATTTATTTATTTATTTATTTATTTATTTATTTATTTATTTATTTATTTATTTATTTATTTATTTATTTATTTATTTATTTATTTATTTATTTATTTATTTATTTATTTATTTATTTATTTATTTATTTATTTATTTATTTTTGTTTATTTATTTATTTATTTATTTATTTGTTTATTTGTTTTATTTATTTATTTGTTTATTTGTTTATTTATTTATTTATTTTCTTATATATTTATATATTTGTTTATTTATTTATTTTCTTATTTCTTTATTAAGCTTACTCTCTTGCGCATTTAAGTTTATTTTTAATTATTAATATTCAAGCATTTTTAAGCTTTGCTTGTAAATTTGTTGAAAACTGCGGCTAATTGACTTGACATTTGCTTAGTTCCATTTCCATTTGCTTAGCTTCTTTTCCACTTGGCAAATATTTATTTAGTTTACTTGCAGCTTTTCTAAAGTTCTTTCAGCGCCGAGTGCTGAATCGCTGCGCTGACCTTTATCCATACTGTGCTGTGTTGTGCTGTGCTGTGTTGTGGTTAAGCTCTGATCCCTTTCCAATGTTGAATATGAACAAACAGTGGCTACTTCAAAAGCTGCAGCAACAGAGCGACAGAGCAACAGTGGTGCAGCTACCATCGTTCGCTCTATTTGTGGCACAGAGAGGCGCATGCATATGATATGCACTTAATTTATTCAAAGTCACGTTGCTGGCTAGAAAAAGGCGACTCGTACTTGTTCCTATATATATATATATATACATATATGTATATATACTTATGTATATATGTGTACATATATATAGTAAGTACCTTATGGCCCGCATGGCTACAAAAGCAAAAAACAGAAGTGAGTGAGTCAGCTAAGTGCATCAATTTCCATTTAACTGTAAGCGATATTTTGCCAGGCAGGCAAAGCTAAAGAAGCAGCAGCAGCAGCAGCATCAGCAGCAGCTGAACTCGCATCGAAATATTGCCAATATTTGTGTTGTTGTTGCTGTTGTTGCTGTGCCAAATTGCAAAAGTCAAACTAGCGACGTTGTCTAAATAAAAGACTCAAGCAACGAACTTGACTAAGGCTGAGGCTTCAGAGCCTGACTCTGAGCCTGAAGTGTGGGTGACATCTTCAGCAAACACTTGAGGCGTTTGAGCTATTTGCGTTGATTGCCAGGCCAAAGCGCAAGCGAGATAGACTAAGAGAGCGACAGAGACAGAGCGAGCTAGCCTTAGTTTATGCCAGAGTGAGAGGCACAAATAGAGAAGTTTACCTAGGCAAATTTTCAATCGAAGTCGTGTTATTGTTGTTGTTCTTGTTGTTGTTATTTTAGTGCTACCGTTGGCTGTTGCCCCACCCCTCCCCCTCGCTCCATTCCACGTTCGCTGCTACTACCAACTCTGGCAACACCACCCACCCCCCGCTGTGCCACACAATGTTGATGTTGATGATGCTTCAGTTTTGTTTTTTTTTTTTTTTTTGCTTTTTGCTTTTGTTTTTGTTTTTGCAACTAGCCGTTTGTTTATTTTCCTAACACTTCAATTGGCATTCCACACAAAAAGCGAAAATTGCAAAACGTGAGTAGTTTCGAGTTCTAATTTAAAATAATTTTTGTGTTGACGCTTTTGCAATTTTTGCAACGCCTTTTGCCTCTATTATTTCTGCTCCTCTGCACAAGCTCTTCTACTTCTCCTTACCATTTTGTTGTTGTTGTTGTAGTTGTTGTTGCTTTTGTTTTTGCCATTTCGTAATAGAGTCGTTAAGTGGCCCGTTGCGCTCTTTTCGGTAATTTGATGAACGATTTTTGATAATTTTGCACGGTTCTATTTTTTTTTCTCTTCTTGTTTTGCACGTTTTTGTTTCTTTTTTTGGCTCTCTTCGTTTTTGACCCGTTTGAGTGAAGCATCTGCAAGGCTAGCAGAACAGAAATGTATTGTATGCATACACACACATATATATATATATATATATATGCATATATATAGATATTTTTCTCCTTTTTGTCTGATTTTAATATCAAGTGCAGGCAAGTGGGTAATTATTGTTGTTGACGCTGGCGTTGCTGCTGTTAGTGTTGTTAGTGGTGCTGATGGCGGTGCAGCTAAAAAACGTTGACCACTCAACTGTCAATGCTTGAGTGCCCAGTTCCACCTTCTCCCCGTTGCCAGTCGATGGTGTTTGCCCATTTGGAGTGCTGCACTTTTGTGGCCAGCCTGTCGAACTTCACCTGTGTGTGATTTGCATATGTGGCCAAGTGAAGCTGCTTCTGTTGGCTGCAATGGTGGTGGTGGTGGTGGTGCTGCTGCTGCTGCTGCTGTTTTGAGTGCCCATGAATAGTCACAAAGCATTAAGCACTTCACTGAGCAAGTCTACGAGCTGATGGGTATAATGTGGACGGCGGGAGGGAGCTCACAATTATCTACACAATATGGCAATCACATATGTAGATATTGCCACACACACACACACACACACGCAGAGTGAGAGAGCCATAGTCATAGCCAAGTCAAGTTAAGTCAAGTCAAGTCAGCCAAGTCAGCGGCGTTGCCAACCAGTTGTTCAATCTAGGAAGTGCATGAGTTGCATTTTCCATATGGCCACTGTACGTCCGTCTGTCCCACTGTACACTGTACGAACGACTGTAACTGCAACTGCGACTACGACTGCGTTTCTGCCATTTCCTCATTACAAGCCCGGACTGCGAACGGATCGTCATCGTCGTCGCAGTTGGCTAAAAAGAAATTGAACTTTTTCACACCAGAATCGATTGTAATTGAATGCCTGAGGGCGCTCACCGCGCCGCCAGAGAGAAAGAGTGAGAGAGAGACAGAGACCCAGCCTAGGCCTTAGACTTAGACTTGCCTTTGCCTTTGCCTATGCTTTAAGCCAGGCCTAATGCAAATTTTTCTTCATTTTGACATTTGAGAATTTTTCAAACGCTAAAACTTTCCCAAAAAAATAAAAGAAGAATACTTACTTTACGTATGGCAAATGGGGCCAAACAGCACACCACACAAACCACCACACAAACACCACCAATGGCGTACATTAAATTGCTTTATTTTGGAAGCACCACTCGAGCTCCACCGTGAGCCGTGAGCCGCTGATGATGATCAGCAAAAGCTGATGAGCTGCATCTGTGGCGATTCCAAAGTCTTCTGTCTTCTCAAACGAACACCTGCTGCTAACATTTTGCTATAAATTGAAATTTGAAATAGCAAAATTGTACGAACCTGCACAGAAACAAGGTTGAATCAACAGTACGGATACTGAACGAGAGCTCAATCTATCGCATAGAACTTGAAATGCCCTTACTTGGCATTGAAACATGATTTTGAAGTTCAATTTGTAAACTTTAAATGGGATTAACTTGCGGTTATTGTTAAAATATAGATGAGAGATTGAAATCTTGCGGATACAATTATATATCATAAATCATAAAATCTATAACAATATAAATCATATAATTCTTAATTAGTTATAGCTTAATAAATAAATAGGCAAGAGGTATCTCTGTCTCTACAAAGTACTTATATAATATGTTGCTAATAAATAATATAATAAATACAATATAGTAGGCAGCTGCATAAAGCTTGGTTTATACACTCTAACAGTTCACTTCTACTTCGGGTAAAGATGCTATCAAGATTATATAATAAATTAAATGAAATATCACTGGGTTAATCTAACACAGATTGCAGACTATTTCATTATATTTGCAAAAGTTTATCTACAAAATTTATAAGCATTATAAAAGTAGACATTCAATTCAATTATAATATATGCCATTTATATTATTAATGTATATTTAAACTCCTATTATCAACTATAAAACTACTACTATTATAATACTAAACATTTAATTAATTTAAAATATATTCCATATATATTTTTAATTTATATTTAAACTCATATTATCAACTATAAAACTACTACTTTTATTAAACTTGGCATTAAATTAATTTAATATATATATTCCATATATTTTATTAATGTACATTTAAACTCCTATTAACATTTAATTTAATTTAAAATATATTCCATATATATTTTTAATTTATATTTAAACTCCTTCTACTATCAACTATAAATCTACTACTATTATAAAACTAGCCAATTAATTCATTTAAAACACATTATATATTTCTAATATTTATATAAACTCCTTCTGCTATCAGCTAAGACAGCTGCCAACAAATTCAAGATACTTTCACTTACTCTATCCAACAACTTGTAAAGAAACTTCATTAGCTGATTCGATTTCGCCATAATTCTGCCCTAATAATTTCTCAACAGGCGCCATTTGCTATGCGTAGAAACACCAAAAAAAAAAAAAAAAAAAAAAACAAAATAATAATAAATAAAAACCCTGAAATTGAAGAAGAAATATAAGATTCCCATGGCCCCCACATAACGCCACACTAGCGTAACCAAAATTTATGGCTTACAACGATTCAACATTAAAAAAATCTCAAAAAATCAAAATGTAAATGATTCATTTGCTTTGCTTGAACAGCAGACACAAGAAATCAAAGCAGAGGTGTTTAATTACCAACAAATAAACAAAATGGAAACGATTAATTCAATTCGCCAATTTTGTAACGAAGGCCCCGTTATGGTTAAAACAAAAAATATACAACAACAAAAAAAATATTTAAAAAAAATCGAAACTGTTTGAAATTGTAGCTAAATTTGTGGTCGATCTGTAGCTATGGCCCCGCGGGGCAATCAACAAACAGAAATAATATCAGAAAAAAAAAAAAAACAACAACAACAACAACATAATAGAAATCTCACAACAACAAAAGGCGAAACACAGTGAGACAAAACACAATAATCAACCTCGAAAAGGTTGTGTGCCATTTATCAAATAATGTGTAACTTGGCTCCAGAAATGGAGATGGAGCTCTCTGGGTCTGGGCCCTATTTGTGGATGTGGATGTGGATGTGGATGCGGCTGCCCATGGTGTGAGTTTCATTTGCCTTATGATACATAAGGCAGTGCGCCCTTCCCCTCTCTCACTTAACAGCTCTCGCTCTCTCTCTCTCTCTCTCTCTCTTTGTCTCTTTCAGTCCCTCCCTTACTGTCTCTTAACGTTCGCGCTCTGGGTCAGACATGTGAGTTCAAACTCATCCGTCAAGTGGCGGGTGCTATGCGCCTTAATGGATCGACATCGTCTCGATCTCTGTCTCTATCTCTATCTCTGTCGCTGTCTCTGTCTTGATCTTGGTTTCGGTTTCGACTTCGACTACAGTTTGCGACCTGCTCCATAGTAGTACAATCCATAGGCTAGTTGTGTTTTGGTGTTGTCATTTATCATTTGATTTGCTTTTGATTGCTCATTGCCTTCTCTCGCCACAGTTGGAGTCGCAATCGGAATCTTGGTCTTCGACTTCGACGTCGAGTTCGTTTCGGCCTAATAATTGTTAACAAGTAAAGTCTATTTAAGCCTTGTTTCTTGGCTGTATTGTTGTTGCTGTTGCTGTTGTTGTTTTTGTGTTTAATTGGTTCACATGATTTGTAAATTAAACAATTGAGGCGCATGTAACAACAACAAAATTCTAATTGAAAATTGAGCATGACGAAAACAGTGTGAGCTTTGACAGCTGCTCCCCCTTCTCTTCGCATTACCCCTTAGTGGTGAGGGACTGCAATTGTTGTGTAATTACTGTGGATGCTATTGAAACATTTGTCTACGCTATCGTTAGCTATAATGGAATAAGTACAAATATAAATAGGAAAAAAGTTTATTAAATATATTAAATAATATTTATTATATAATTAAAGTATCTTATCAGTTAATGGTCAGTCTAATTTAATTGTATTTTATTTATTCTATTTATGCAATTTGTGACACTCCAAACTACAATAACGTAGTCCGTTATTTTGTGCAGTTTGCTTGTCTCTTCTTCGTATTCGACGAGCACAACAATAACAACATTGCTGATGCAGGACAGCCGCAGCTACACGCATTCTCTGCACAATGCAGAAACAAAACATATGCAAGTGTTGTTGCTGAGCTCGAAGCATAGGCAAAGCAGACTGCAGATAAGAAAAGGAATGTATTGTATTTTGCATTGGCTTTCGAGCACTTCTCTCTCTCTTTCACTAAACCCAATATTGCAAATGTTGTTGTAGTAGTAGTTGTAGTTGGAGTAGATTAAGAATTAAACTGTTATTCGATGCAAAATTCGACTTCGAATTGGTTCGACTTGCAAACGATTTTGCAAACGAAATATAGAAAATTATCGAGTATTTATATAAATAATATTGCTTATATTGCATTTCCTATGACTTAAAATACTCAAATAAATAGCATTCTTTATATAAACAATGCTTGCACAATACTCATAATAGTCGGATGGTCGATAGATCGTATCATGTTTGTTATTATGTCCGTTCTTTGCCATAGATCTATCTATCAAAGTATCTGAGTTATTTGGGTCTTTGTGCGGATTGTGCATTGTTTGGCATGCAATCATCTCGTTTAGCAATGGAATTGCCTAAGGGGTGGCGGATCGGTGGGGAGGAGGGCGGGCATTGGTGTCTTCTGTTATCTGTGCAACGCCTGTGGCGCAAATCTCTACACGCAGAGGTGCCCCCAAGTGGCGACCTCTTGCGACTGCATAAGTTTTTCGTTTTTTCTTGCTGTTGTTGTTGTTTTTGTTGTCGATGTTGTTTTTTTTTCGCTCATTACAGCGGAAAAACTCGATCCAAAAGATTATAATTGATTAAGATGAATCAGCGTTGCGGTCAAATGTTTGATGGGAATATAAATTGTTTGTGGTTTTGTGTAACGATGCAGATAGCAGATGGACAGGCAGAAACAACAACTGCAACAATTGCAACAACAACAAGAATGCAAAGAAGAAGAAGACGAATAAGAAGAAGATGACTGTTGGTCTAACCAAATCAAACGCAACATTTAAAGTTGCCTGCGCCGCTGGTGCCGCCTGTTGATGATGCGACTGTTGTTGTTGCTGCTGCTGTTGGTGTTTGCTGTTGCTTAGGGATGCGGCTAGTGATGGCTGGCGGCAGGGGCATGGGCAGGGGCAGGGGGGAAGGCAGAGGGGAAGCTGCTGCTTCAAAAGTGGGAAAGCATCATCAGCACAATGCCAAAATGCCACTCGGCTGCAAGGCGGTAAATCTAAGCCGTGGTAAATAAATCAATCGCACTGCAAATTTTCTTTCTGCTGCGTTTGATTTTTCGCTGATGTTGCATGTTGCTGTTGTTGTTGCAGCAGCAACGTCGCGTCGTCGGCGGCGTTGGCTGCTGTGGCTATTGATGAGCGGCCATCAATATTTGTCTAGTTCGAGTTGGAATGCGGCCTGGACATGGACTGCGACTGCGGCTACGACTGAGAGAGAGAGAGAGAAAGAGAGACTTGAGAATCGCGACCTGTGTGGACCCGGCCTAGTGTGAAGTCTTCTTCTTCGTCTTTCGCTGATTGCGTGTGGCAAACTTCCTGTTAGGCTCTTTATTTGTGTGTCGATCTGTGTGTGCGAGTGTGTGTGTGTGTGTGTGTGCGAGTGTGTGTGGTGTGTGCCCTGTGGGGCCACCCAGACCAAAAATAGACAAAATGTTGCACTTTTTTATTGCATACACAGATTGAGCTCAAGGCTTTGGCAAGCTAATTAAACGCTAACACACACAGAGTCGCACATACACTCACACACACACACACACGCACACCTCTCCCAAACAACAGTAGCTCCACTTGAAACTCATTGAACTGCCCACGTCACGCCCACAGCTCAAGTCGAGACATAATCATCATCATTATTGCACTCTGATTTCGTAGGCAAAACTTCTAACTTGAGACTTTTTGCGATAAATTTTAATCAAATTATATAGTAATACTTTATTTACTTCGTTTATTAAACATTTGCATTTGACTTAATTGACAATTGGACTTGGCTGACATGCCCCAGAGGGTAGCCGCGCTGACGAATGACGTGTTGCATGCAGCATGTGGCAGCGCTCGCAATGAGAACTGTGGCAACAGCAAAGCAAATCGCAAAAGGTGCAGGCAGCTTGACAAACAAGGTAGACCAACGATTGCACTGCACTCTATGATAGTTTATAATTTTCAAATACAATACAGAATTATAATTATTTAAAAATAAATAAATTAAAATAAATAATAAATAAATAATGTTTGATGCAGAGATAATTGAATTGGATGTGGGAAGTAAATAAGTAATTTAAATAATTTAAATTAAATATAAATACAATTGAATTAAATATTTTAAATAAAACACATAAATTAAATTATTTAAATTAAATATAAATACAAAATTCTTTATATCTGTTTCAAACATAAAATAAATTAAATTATTGCTTTCAATAATATAAATTAATACCAAGATAATTGAATATGAGAATTAAACTATTTTAACTAAATAAGAAAATTAAACATAAATACAAAGTGAATTAAATTATTTAAATACAATATAAATATAAAGTGAAATAAATTATTTAAATGAAATATAAATACAAAATTCTATAAATTATATGATTTAAAAAATTTTAAATAAATAAATTCTAACTTTTAAATTAATTAAATGAATTAAATTATATATATATAAATATATAAATATACGAACAAAACTTCTTTGAATTAGTATATGAATTAAATTATTTTAAATAATCATATTCTATATTTCAAATGAATAAAAATACAAAGTTACCTGAATAAATAAGTGAATTTAGTTATTTTCTGTTAAATATAAATATAAAGTTATTCTAATTAAATATGTAAAGTAAATTATTTGAATTAAATTTAAGAAAGGTTTTCATGGAATGCAGAAAGTAATAAATTAGAAAAGAAGCTAAAAGTTTGGTAATTCTTGATGAATTTCATATTATTCATTATAGCAATGTGACATTTTAATATAATTATTGTAATAAATGCTTGTAAATAAACCAAAACATAATTATGCTCATTATTTAGCCGTTAGAATATTTATTTTTTGTATTCCTCTCCGTCAAAAGCTTTCTAGAACAAAAGCTCCATATAAACGAGAGATTTTAAGCAATCGTAAGCGCATATACAAATCTATATCTATATCTACTACAAATGGATATTTCAATTATGTTCAGATCAGTTACAAATGCTCTTAAGAAGCGCATGTGCGCGCAAATGCACATTACGCGCATTATGTAGGGTATTATAAAGAGCTTAAAGAGAAATAGAATAGGCAACAAGTCTGGCAACAAAAATATAAAGAAAAAAGAAATAAAACAAACAGGCGACGCATGTGGGATGTTAAAGGTGAGGTTACAAGCAGCCAAACAGACAGAGACTGAGATCAGAGACCAAGACTATAGCCCAAGCCCAAGAGTCAGTCAGCAACAACAACAACAGCAACAACAACAACAGCAACAATTTAAAGGCAGCTCATTGCTCGCGTTGTTCCCATTCCCATTCCCGTTTGCGTTTCCTTTTTGATTTGTTTTGCTTTTGTTTCTTTTTTTTCATTTGGTGGCAAGCGACGCGTCGTGTGCCTTGCCACACATATGGGCACGGCGATGACAAAGCTGACGGACAAACAGACAAACAAACAGACAGGCAGACATTTAATTGAAATAAAGAAGTTTAATTTAGCTAAAAGTCGAGGTGTTTGTTGCCAACGTCTGTAACTGAAACCGCGGTGGCCTGCGTGGGAATACGTCGCCCTGCTGTTGAGATTAGCTTAAGATGCGAAGCTTTCATATATTTACGAATGCTTACATATGTAGTACTATTTACAAATGTGGCTGATAGGTGGCGCCAGTATGTGGGCTAAATGTGTCGCCAACATGCAACACGCTCGAAGATCGCATTATTACGACACAATTACAAGTTTCTCGCGGCGCCTCCTTCGAGATTCGCCTTGGTCCAGTAATTGCAATTGAAGCGCAATCAATTACTTACCGGCTGGTGGCTGCCTCATGTCTGTTGCACGTTGCTGCGTTGCTCCGTTGCTGCGTTGCCTGTTGCCTGCTGCCTGGTTAGGTAGTCCATCTCTCCCCCACACACACAGATTGCTGTTGCAGCTATAAGTAAAAGTCGTCTTCACTGGCGCACCACCAGCACCACCTGCTGTGATCCGCTCGCTGTGCTCTCGCCAAGATTTACTCGCTCTGCCTCACTTAAATGAAGCTAAGCGCGCCGCTTGATTGCGTGCAATTTATTAAGACGCGCTAACAAGACGTGTGAATGATCAAAACGGAGCAGACTCCAGAAGCAGATGCCTCACCACTCTTACCATCATCTCTTACCTCTCAGCTCTCTAAACCATCTTCCCTGCTCTCTGCTTTACTCTTAGCTTATCCTGTGGCATTGTAATTCATGTAGTTTTCATCATATCAATATCCATAAAAATAATATCAAAATTTGCACAAAGTTCATTTAAAGAAAGTTGCTAAATATTGGCAAATTGAGTTTCAGTTTTTAGTTAGGAAAGAGAAAGAGAAATATAATAAGAGAGAATAGAAATATATTTTGTATTTTTTATTAATATATTAATAACTGAGCTAAGTGATTGGAGAGTCAAAAAATAATAATGAATTAGAAGATAAATGCGCTTGAAATAATTGTCTTCCTTATAGTTTAATTGATAAATGTTTTCTTCTTTACATATTATCATTATTATTATATTATATTTACTATTATATTTATATTTATTATTATTATTATATTATATTTATTATTATTATTATATTACCTACATACATACACAATTTCTATCAATATTTTATTTTGAATATCTTCATTTATCAGCTTAACCCAATCAATTGATCTTCTTGCCAACTTACAACTCATTAAGCCATTATTAAAGTATCTAAGGAAAGCAGACTACAGACTTTGATTTAGTTTATGCCTTAACTTATTTATATCGATAGAAGTTTATCTACTTTTAATACCCCAGGGTATCAGTAACACATGGACCCCTTTAAAGCTGAATGATTGTATATTATTATTAATTAAACTCATTAAAAATGCATTTCTATTGTTATAATAATAATTAATGTTGTCTGCCAAGCCGTTTACTTATCGTAACTCATTGGAGTTTAATTAGAATATGATACTAGACTATCTAAGCTAATAGCTTGTCAAATTCTAACTGGAACTGTAGTTAGGTTCATTGGCTGACCTTCTGTCTCACTTTCTAACACACTTTAATGTTATTCAAATGTCATATCTAGGTTTTACCATCTTTCTAACTCAACTAACTCTGGGCACAACTCAATGGAACAATCAGTGTCGTCTCCTGTTACCACGATTCCACCCACGCAGGCCCACAGCTCTTGTCTCAGTATCTCAAAGCTAAGAAGCCCCATTACTGTCTCATTCCCGACTCATTCAACTCGTTTAGCATGCTCACCAAAGGCTAATCTTCAAGCTGACTGACTGCCCAGTCAACGGAGTCTGTTCAGACTCTACAATGATGATGATGATGATGCTCATGATGATGGCGATGACGATGACGATGACGACGACGACGACGACGACGACGACGACATTGGCGACAGGCCATTGTTTTGACTTATTGCTTGGCTTTTCTTACTGCTCCAGCCAAAGCAACAAGATTGATCTTTGTGCAAATATATTTTTCTTTCCTCTTGTTTTTATTTCTTCTCTTCTTCCTCCTTTTTTTTTTTTTTGTTTTTCATTTTCGATTTGTGCAGCAAACTCGTTGCACTGACTGCACTTGTTCGCCTCCGGTTATGGGGCCTGGGCCTAGCCCATGAGTTGTTAAATGTTTAACACGTGATATGACAAATAAATTACATATGATCAACAGATCCAGCTGCAAAAGGAAACCAACGCAAGCAAAGCCAACGAACGATCGAACCAATCAACTAACCAAGCTCTATGACTTAATAAAAGCTTGTAACGATCAATCAGTTTTATGTTCTGCACGCTGTTCTACATTCAGCATCATCGTAGAGCAGCACCAGCAAGAGAGATGCAGAAAGAGACAGAGAGAGAGAGAGAGAGAGGTAGAGAGAGAGAACAACTACTGTGTCTCAAGGATTGATCAGCATTAAACTGCTGACTGTAAATTTGTGTTGTATTTATTAGCTTCTTAAGAACTCAATTATTTTAAATTAAACCTAATAAATTAAATTAATTTAATTAATTTGAAACTCAATGACACTTGCTTAAACTTTATTTTGAATTAACGTTTAAATAAATAAATACTTTTCTGATATTTAAGAAATGTCACAGCTGCAAAGAACTTAGAAAGATTATTAAATTTCTTATTTATTTTGTATAAAGTGCATTATGTTCTATCTGATTAAATGAAGTTACTTTAAGCAAGCATAAAAGCTGCATTTATTTCCTTAAATTACTTTAACATATTATAATCTTAATCCAAGTAAAAAGTTTAACTTAACTGAAAAGTTCTCTCCTTATTTGGCTTTGTTTGTTGAGCTTTGTTAAATTACCTGCATGTTCTACTAAATTTTAGTTTTCTTTCTTTCCTTTTTACGACGTCTTTTTTCTCTATAAACTTAATGGTTATCTCACTTGTGATAGATTTATATATAGTTTTTCTTGGTACATTATTATTGTTGTTGTGTGTGTATGTGTGTTGCAGGTCCTTTGCTTTTCATTATTATTTTCCAGTTGTATTTGTTATACACACACTCTCTCGTGCAATTAAATTAATCTAAACAATTAGTTTTATTTATGTTAGCGATGTAACTCACAATTTACGACGTTATTTCTATAAATTTGCCATCTTTATGGTGTTGTATCTGTATCTGCATTTGTATCTGTATCCGTATTTGTATTTCGTAGCTCGTATCTCGTGTTTACTTTAGCTGGGCAGCACTAGTTGATTACTGTGCCAGTTCCCATACTGCCATCATCTATCATCTATGCCAAATATCGGGCAACAAAATTATAGAGCTCTCTCAGTATATAAATGGAGTTTCAGTTTTTTGCAGTTTATAGTTTATAGAAGATCACTTGCTGCAATAAAACACTTAAAACGTTGATGACAAGGAGCGAGTGAGGGCAAGAGAGAGAGAGAGACAGAGGGAGAGAGAGAGGGAGAATGGGAGGGAGACAGGCTACCAAATGCCGCCAATAAGCGCTGCTTTGCATGACGAATAGAAAAACTAACCCAAAAGTCACGCTAATAGTAAATTGAGCTCAGCATTCAACACTCATAGCTCGAATGCTCCAACTCCAACACATGCCAACTGTGCAACTGGCCATTGGCGAGTATATAAGACTAGAAATACCCTGCTTACTCATATATGCCATGGATTCTTTAATTTTTTAATATGTTAAGAAATAGTTACAATAGATTTGTTTGCTACTTTTATTTAGAGTTCGTTATAATAGAAACTACCACAACTACGTCTAGCACACCCACTTGATTAAACATTTTGTTTGTGTACAGGGTATACACATTCGAAAATACAGCCCCCAAAACAGCGCATACAAATTGCAATTCCTGCTTTTTTTTTCTTCTTTTTTTGGTTTTTCCATATGCAACAATTGACACCCTCTAGGCACACGTCGTCGTCAGCGTCAGGAAAGTTCCCAGACATTGTAGTGTTCGGACTACGAATCGTGTTGGCTGCTTGCTGATGTCCAAGCGAAGAAGACAACGACGACGACGACGACGACGACGATGACGACGACGGCGACGCAGATGATGATGATGGTAAAGTGGATTAATGTGGCATGAAATGATTTGGTGAAATAATGCAGCCAGTGTTTTGAGTGTGTGTGCATGTGTGTGTGTGTGTGTATGTGTGTATGTGTGTGTGTGTTGCACTGGACACTGTGGCAACGTGGACTGCAGTTTTGGCTCCACTCACACGCAGTGGGCCACTCTAACGAGTTTTTCATTGGGTTTTACTCGCATAGCGGCTACCTGTACAAATTCTCCTCTCATTCTGCTTCTTCTTTTTAGTTTTTTTTTTTTTTGCACAATTTCCATGGCCCGTATGAGTCTCTAGGCATGCAGGGCAATTCCCATGACTTGATAACACAATTTGGTGCCGCAGCGAGACTTCATTTACCGCAAAGTGCATGTGGGTTCACCGTGGCATCTTCAGTTAGCCTCAGCCTCAGTTGCTGCTGCTGCTGTTTGTGGTGCTGTTGTTGCTGGTGTTGGCTGGTGCGTGGTGACGACGTTGACTATGTCCCGCGGTTATTACCACTAATAACAACAACAAACATGTAACGGTTACAACTTGGCATAGTTCTACTGATTACAAATGTTGCCTCAAAACGCTGCTTTGGACAATGCATCACGTATGCCAATTGCAATTGTTGTTTTGCATAGTATTTTTAAATTATTTAATTATTATTTGCTCAAATATATACAAAAGATTCGAAAAAGGAAATTTGCTTACATTTCCCAGAAATATAAATAACTAAAAAGTCTTTGAAGAAACAAGCACACAATCTAGGAAGGAATCTCTGGCAATACTTCCATTCAAGAGATCTGAAAGGATTCTCTAATTTATATATATTTTTAATATGTTGTAAATATTTGCAATATTAAATTAAATAAGAAATTAACATTTGGCTGGGAAATTGTTTTAGTTTTTATTTTTAATTTATAAGAAATTTATCAAGCGATGAGAGATAAATGTTTAGAATTTATGGAATTTGTTATCCACAATTGATGCCTTCATCTGTTTTATGTATTTTAACATCTCTATATTTATTATATATTTTTAATATCTTCTAAATATTTTAAGTATTAAATTAAATAAGAAACTAATATTTAGCGGGAAATTGTTTAAGTTTTTATTTTCAATTAATAAGTTATTTAGCAACTTATCAGAGTGAATTCTTTCTAATTTATAGAATTTGTTATGCACAATTGTTGCCTCCATTCAATAACTCTACACTTATTATATATTTTTAATATCTTGTAAATATTTATAATATTAAATTAATTAAGAAATTAATATTTGGTCAGGAAATTGTTTTAGTTTTAATTTTAAATTAATAATACATTTAGCAACTCATCAGAAATCTTTATAATTTATAGAATTTGTTATGCACAATTGTTGCCTCCATTCAATAACTCTACATTTATTATATATTTGTATTATTTTGTGAATATTAAATTAAATAAGAAATTAATATTTAGCCTGGAAATTGTTTACATTTTTATTTTCAATTAATAAGTTATTTAGCAACTTATCAGAGAGAATTCTTTATAATTTATAGAATTTGTTATGCACAATTGTTGCCTCCATTCAACATCTCTACACTTATTATATATTTTTAATATCTTGTAAATATTTATAATATTAAATTAATTAAGAAATTAATATTTGGTCAGGAAATTGTTTTAGTTTTAATTTTAAATTAATAATACATTTAGCAACTCATCAGAAATCTTTATAATTTAAGGAATTTATTATGCACAATTGTTGCCTTCATCTTTTTGATGTATTTCAACATCTCTACATTTATTATATTTTACACAATTGATTTATTTTTAAATATTTATCTTGCAATTTGAAATTTTCTTTAGACATTATTCACAATTGTTTTTTGAGTTTGGTTTCGTTTTATTTGTTGTACACTTTTTTTTTCATTAAAATTCCTGAACGAGTTCGTGAGCTTTGCTGCCAAATCAGCGCAACTCCCACACCAGTCGGCGGCGCAGGCCGCAGCCACCTCCAGCAGCAACCAGCAGCAACAGCAGCGACGGCAGCACCACTCAGCACCAGAAATGCACCACCAAGCAATATAGTTTCGTATTTCGTGCTCTACATAATTCATCATCAATCCACACTGTGCCACACTGCCACTCTGCTTTGCCGGAGATGATGGCGATTTCCTGCGGGTAGAAAACCAAGTAGATTGTTGTAGGGGCAGCGGTGGGTGAGGTAAGTTGGTGGTGCGGGCATTGCAATATTTGCAATCAGGCAGTCTCGACAAAAATATTAGAGCAATTTCCTATGTAGTCTCCAATGCCGAAAACCTTTAGCCACGTTCATATTGCCGTATGACTTATTTGCCTTGAGAAGCGGCTAAGCAGGGAGGGAACAGGGAACAGGCAGAGGAGTAGTTGGCAGGAGTTAGGGCAGTCAGGTAGAGGGACATTGTCCAGTTCGGGATGCTTGTGGCACCTACAACTTAACGCCGTGGCAACTAGCGCAACGATCGCGTCGCACCTTTTGCCTTTGCCCCCTTTTGGCCGTCTTGCCGTTTTGCCGTTTGCTCTTTTTGCCAATTTAAAGTTTTGCGCCGTGTTTCGTTACGTTTTCGCTTTTCTCGTATGTTTCTTCTTGTTTTTTGTGTCCACCCCCTTGCGTTTTTCCAGATCTATAGTCAACTTTGGCATGACTTTTCATCGCTGTCGATTGTCGTGATCAATTGAGAGCAATTTATTATGAAATGAGGGTGAATTATATGAATGAGCATCGGGAGTTAAAGCTCTTCTTCTCACTCACTCAATGTCTCTCTCTGTCTCTCTCTCTCCCTCTCTCTCTCTCTCTCTCTCTCTCTCTCTCTCTCTCTCTCTTTCTCTCGCTCTGTTGCTCTCTGTGCGCCGCACAATTCTTTTGATCTTCAAACGGACTTGCAGTCCAGGCAGACTCTTATGCCTTATGAAAGATCTGTACAGCGTCTGATGACTTGTTGCACTTTGCATTCGGTTTGAGTTGTGAGTGTGATTTTTAAAAGTGTTTTACATGGGAAACGACAACGATATGACCTCTTCTCCCGTTACCATCTTCGTTCCCCCTTCCCTACAATCAATTGCACACGCTGGCAAGCGTTACAAGAATCGACTGAGGAGAGTCCATGACTTAAGTTTCTCTAGTTGTTGCTGTTGCTGTTGCTGTGGCTCTTGTTGTTGTAAATTGTCTGTCGACAATTATTTTATTATGCTGTCAACACTTAAATGTAATAATGCCAATAATATTGTTTTATGACAGTCGCAATATCTTTGTGGAGGCGCATTTTTTCGTGCTTTGAATCGATCTGGCAGTTGTTGTTATTGGTGTTTGAGTTGAAGTTGGTGCTGTAGTTGGAGTTGGAGTTGGAGTTGCCTTGAGGCCTTTTTCAATGCTGTTATGCCTATGCATTTGCCGTTGCCGTTGCCTTTGCCTTGTCCTCGGCTGTTTAATGTCGGTCTAGTTGAGGCTCTCAGCTGCATTTCGGTTTCATTTTAGTTGGGCTTTTGTCCAAAAAGATAGAGGTCAGCCATGATTTCAGTCGATCTTTCGTTACTCAGTCCCCATCGCAATCGCAGTTTGTTACCAAGCTTGACTTGGTGGGAATTCTAGTGCGCCTACCTACCTCCCTGCCGTCCCATGTCTCGTCCCGCTCGTCAGCATCGATTCACATAGAATGCTCGCATTTGCTGTCTGTTTTTATGGCCTCAACTAGTAATTGGTTCATTAGCCCTGCAGTTTGGTTTGCCAACCACAAAATCAACCGTTCAAAAAGCAACTGAGGTAGCGACAAAGCAATTTGATTCTTTCGTTTGTTTTTTTTTATAGTGTCTGATTTTAAGTAGTTCACAGTTGAATTGAATGCTTGGCGCTATTTGCTCCGTTTTGCGAACAAGTTTAAGTGGTTTAGGTCGTTGACTAACCCATTGACTGTATGAGAAAAGTATTTTCCAAAAATGTTGGGAAAATATATTAAGAATAACTTTTATAAAAACATTAATTGCAATATCAATGCTGCCTCAAGCTGCCTTAAAAGTAAATTAAATGATCTAAGTTTATAGTTATAGTTAATTGATTAAAGCGTGACGCTCTTAACCAACTTTCACATTCGAATTTAAGGATGAAAGCTAATAGTTAATAAAAGCTTCTTCATATTGTACTTGTACCAAAATGTGTGCAATCTAACGATGGTAACTTCTTCGACTTTAGGCCAGCAGACAACAAATGAAATGTAATTAAGTGAAATCATTAAAGCATTAAGCCAATTAACACATCAACTGGCCAATAACAACTGGAAATTAATTAAATTTTTAGTACAATGAAATTTTAATGCTGCCCAAATTAGCAACACAAAAATCAATTTCACTTGGTTACACTAATGTTATGACCATTCAGGTCCTAGATAGCCAAGACAGCCATGGCTAAGCTAAGCTTAGGTCTGCATTCGTTTGCTTTGAAGAGCAGACATACAAAAGACTAAAAGAACGAACTTACGGTATTGGTTTCTAGTTTTACGAGCAACAATAATTATAACAGTTGTTCGAGCTGACTGAGCTATAAGGATTGCCATTAAGTATACGACCTGGTAACAGTTTCAAGTCAACGAACACTGCCCGGCAATTCATCATCCGTTCTTAGATTTTGAGTGTTGAAGCTTAGACGATTGGGTTATATGTTATGGTTATGGTTAAAGCTTTTTTTTTTTAAATTATAGTACTAAAATATAAAACGAAATTTTAAACATAAATTTATTATAATAAAGTTCACTTAAAACGCAACTAGAATAATGGGAAACTTAATTAGTTTTTAAGTGGAACAAATAATAATTATAAAGCCTATTTAAATGTGGATATAGTATGTTCTATTTAATGAGTGAAAAGTATAGTAAAATTTAATTAAAGCTTTTGTGTTTTTGTTGGTAAAATAAAAATAAATTACGAAATTTAACTTTATTATTTCTGCCTATAAAATGTAAAAGTATTTTCCATAAGATGGGATGGCTTAAGTCACCATATTAATTACTAAATAAAATAAATAAAATAAATAAAATAAATAAAATAAATAAAATAAATAAAATAAATAAAATAAATAAAATAAATAAAATAAATAAAATAAATAAAATAAATAAAATAAATAAAATAAATAAAATAAATAAAATAAATAAAATAAATAAAATAAATAAAATAAATAAAATAAATAAAATAAATAAAATAAATAAAATAAATAAAATAAATAAAATAAATAAAATAAATAAAATAAATAAAATAAATAAAATAAATAAAATCAATAAAATAAATAAAATAAATAAAATAAATAAAATAAATAAAATAAATAAAATAAATAAAATAAATAAAATAAATAAAATAAATAAAATAAATAAAATAAATAAAATAAATAAAATAAATAAAATAAATAAAATAAATAAAATAAATAAAATAAATAAAATAAATAAAATAAATAAAATAAATAAAATAAATAAAATAAATAAAATAAATAAAATAAATAAAATAAATAAAATAAATAAAATAAATAAAATAAATAAAATAAATAAAATAAATAAAATAAATAAAATAAATAAAATAAATAAAATAAATAAAATAAATAAAATAAATAAAATAAATAAAATAAATAAAATAAATAAAATAAATAAAATAAATAAAATAAATAAAATAAATAAAATAAATAAAATAAATAAAATAAATAAAATAAATAAAATAAATAAAATAAATAAAATAAATAAAATAAATAAAATAAATAAAATAAATAAAATAAATAAAATAAATAAAATAAATAAAATAAATAAAATAAATAAAATAAATAAAATAAATAAAATAAATAAAATAAATAAAATAAATAAAATAAATAAAATAAATAAAATAAATAAAATAAATAAAATAAATAAAATAAATAAAATAAATAAAATAAATAAAATAAATAAAATAAATAAAATAAATAAAATAAATAAAATAAATAAAATAAATAAAATAAATAAAATAAATAAAATAAATAAAATAAATAAAATAAATAAAATAAATAAAATAAATAAAATAAATAAAATAAATAAAATAAATAAAATAAATAAAATAAATAAAATAAATAAAATAAATAAAATAAATAAAATAAATAAAATAAATAAAATAAATAAAATAAATAAAATAAATAAAATAAATAAAATAAATAAAATAAATAAAATAAATAAAATAAATAAAATAAATAAAATAAATAAAATAAATAAAATAAATAAAATAAATAAAATAAATAAAATAAATAAAATAAATAAAATAAATATGTATATTTAAATTGTTCTGTCACTTTAGACACTCACAGTATCTCCTTATCTGATTATATTATATTATAATTAATTATTTATATTATTATATGATTTCATATTATATTTGCCACATTTTATATAATTTATTCAATATTGAATTATATCATTTATGGTATTTATATACTTCTATACTTCTGTCAGCGTTTATATATTTTAACCTCTCCTAAAACATCATATCAGTTTTAATGCTGTATAAGAGATAAACTTCTTTAAACTGTTATTATAACAACTAACAACTATTAAGTACATATTATATGATATATACATCATAAACACTCATATCTATATCATTTCCAATCATATCTGTTTCATTTTCTATCACATCATCCTTCATCTTAGTTAGAGTATTAAATTCTGTCCTTGATTTGATTGTTTCGCTGGGTTCACAAGTTCATTTTTGTGCTAATATTTCAGTTCTTTTGTGGGGGCGTCTACGCTGCTGCCAGGGTGTATGTGTGTGTGTGTGAGTGTGTTGATGTGTGGTGTGTGCTTGGGTTCAGTGGATCTGTGGCATGTTGGTAGCCTGTCAGGCAGGCATTCAGCTCGAGTGGGTTCAAGTTCAGGTAACATGCATCACAAAGGTCCAACGTCGGTGTCTGTCTAACGGAATTTCTAATCGAATAATTGAGGCGAAGGTGGTGCTGGCGGTGCTATTGGTGGTGCTGGCCGTGTTGGCTGGCTGATGGAGTGAAGTGAATGTAGAGGCAGTTACTACTTTTGGAGGCCCATTGTGTCAATGCGGCTATGACGGGCTATCAACTCATGGCCATCTCAGAGCTGTGGCTGTGACTGTGACTCTGCCTCTGCCTCTTGTTGTTGTGCAGTTGCAGTTGCAGTTCCAGTTGCAGTTATAGTTGTTGCTGTAGTTGTTATTGTTGTTGTTGTTGCTTCTTGCATTGATATAATAAATAAATGTCCGTCCGGCTAACGTAGCAAAAGTTGTTGCAATGCTGTTGGATCGTTGTCGTTGTTGCCGTGCATCATTCAGCCTCATTTCGTGCAACTTCATGAAGCGTCTCACCGTTGTGGCATGGAAATGCGCGCGCGTTCAAACTAAATTGCTTTAAATTAGCTTTTCGGTGCTTTTTGGTGCCGCCAAGTGCAGCAACAAGTGGCCAGGCCAGGCCAGGCCAGGCCAAGACTCGGGCCAGGCCAAGACTCAGGCCATGCCAAAGCAAAGGCTAAGACACAGGTCTTCATTTGCACTGGACGATGCCACCAAAGCAACAATCCATCAATCCATCCATCCAAGCAGCCAACTGAGTGCATTGCCAGTCAGCCAAACAGCCAAACCAAGCAGTCATTCAGTCAGTTAGTCAGTCAGTCAGTCAGTCACTCAGTCAGTCAGTTCAAGTGGCCGGGTCATCATCATCCACATCTCTGCACGTGTTGCTGTTGCCGCCACTTTCAAAAGGCAGCCGCTTTTCTTTGCGCTTTAGCCAAGTTTATGGCACTGCCACGGAATGCTGCTGCAACGCGTGCGTCTCCCTCTCCCTCTCTCTCTCTCTCTCTCTCTCTCTCTCTCTCTCTCTCACACTCTGTCTGTCTCTTTCACTCATTGGGCATTGTTTGTGCGGCCCATAAAACTCGGCAAATCTGCGTATTTCACATGTCAAGATTTGCAAAGGCGCTGGCCAGGCCAGCCGAACAAGTGCAGACGTTGCCTCGCTTGACAGATTTATGGAATTTACAGCATTTTGCCAGAGCAGCTTCAACTCCCAGTTTCAGCTCCCAGTTCCAGCTTTAACAGCATCAGCCTCATCATCCGACTGCCTTCGTTCTTCTGCTTTTTGTTTTCGAAGTCATTTTAAGAATGTTTTTTTTTTTTTTCGTTTTGAAAATGTTTTGGCGCGGGATCTACAGCAACGTCAAAGGCAACGCTTTGCTGTGGTAAGATGGGAATATCTGGGGAGCTCAGTGGTCACAGTCTTAACCACAGCTGTGGAGCAATTAAGAACAATCAACAAGATTTGATGGATTGAAATGTTGACTCCATGCTCCATTCAAATACCGCACGTTCCCACAATAAACTCCAATTTCAACATCAACTCCACCATGAAGTTTGACCTACAATGTCGGATTGCCAATTTAGTTTTATATCAATTTCTTATGCGATTTCACCAATCGATTATCGATAACATTAAATTATTCAATGAATTGCATGGAGAATTACCCTAAATAAATAAATTAGTTAATAATTTATGAAGAATATCCTTAAATCTGGTTTTGATTTTGAATAACAGCTGAAATGAAGAACTGGTGCAGTTTTAGTTGGGTAAATAATAGTTTAATAATAATAATAAATGAATAATTAATTGAGGAATAAAATATATAAAACAGAAAAACTTTCATTGATTATATTAATATATTTTAATATTAATTAATTATAATTCATTAATCATTGATATTATTTCTGTTTATAAACTGAATATCTTTTCTTTAGCAGATTCTCTTATATCATCCCACAATATATTTCATACATAACATAAGCTATTTATCGACAGTATTATTAACGTTTCTCTCATTTATTAAATACTTTTATTTTAAAAAATAATATTAATAATAAATTTATATCAATATCCTGATTTTTTGATAAGTGTAATTTGATTTATGTAGTCCAAGTAGCTTAATGGATTATACAATTAAACAGATGAATGATGAATGATGATTTCTTATAGATAGTTCATCTATGTGTAATCGATTACTTTGTGGCACTTCATCTGAGATCTCTGAATTTACTTAGCAGCATTTGAATAGCTACTGTCTGTAAAATAAACAATTTTGTTTAAACGCTAAACATTTCGATAACATAATTATCGATAAATTGATTATATATGCAGCAGTTCCCCTTATCCCCCCTCACCAATGCTGTCATTATGCTTCTAATACACTTTTAGTGGCACTTTTCTGAACTATTGTTAATTGTTTTCTTATATTTTTTTTTTCAAAACTCTTTGTGTTTAGCGCGTGCTTCAGTCCCTCGGCGTGTTCCACCTCCTTCGGCCATTTAGCGGCACTTGCTTTCATGAATTGAATGAAAAATGTAGAAGAGGGAGATGGTACAAGAAGAAGCCATAGATATAAGTGTATATAGATTCAAGAAACCTGACGAGAAATAGAAGAAAAAATCTTAAAAACAAAAAAGTGGCCCTGGGGGTCAGAACTGGTAGCAACTTGTGCGCTTCTCCGCGAGATCTGTAACAATTAGTGCTGCTGCCAAACAAAGCTTTTGTTTGACTCTGTTTTTTTTTTTTCGTTTTTTATTTTATTATTATTATCATTAAAAACTGCTTATAATTATTTGTAGAACGCGCAGTTTAGAGACGCGACTCAACTCGACTCGCCCTCTTCGCCGATTTGAAAACAATTAAAAATCTTCTCGAAAAATGGTCAGCAATTTTGGCCATTAATCAAAATTAATGCCACATGCCACATGCGCTGCCCAAAGGTGTATGTGAGTGTGTAATTCTCTCTGTGTGTGTGTGTGTGGTAGACAAAGCCAAACATATTGGCTGAGTTTCCGCATTGAAGAAATGCTTCAACTTCAACAGAATCAAAGCAATGCAAATTGCAAATGAACTTTGCTGAAAATGTAATGGCATAATTTGATTAATGTATTTCATTTAAACGCCAATTTTGGCACTGAAATTTCCCAGAGAACCGAACCGAACCGAAGCGAACCGAAACTGAACCGAACCCGAAATGTAACGGCAGCGTACCGAAAAACCGAATCGTTTGACGAACAAATGTGCGCGCATCAATCATACGCCATGTGTTCACCTGCACTTAATGAACTTTGCAGGCGCAGTTAACGCTCATTAAAGTAGCCACCGCCACTAATCATGTATGGACCTCAACCAAATGGAAACCCCACATTGACCGTCAAGTTGTAGGTAAATACATTTAGTACAGTTCGGTAGTCGGAGCGTCGCTCTTTAGGAGACGGCTACTACCAAAACTTCGACCCGCACCTGCTGGGTGTCTTGATTAATGATCTTTCGCAGATCGCCAAGCAAAGCGGGGCCCTTTTTTGGATCGCGCCAAGCACAAGTCCCGAGTCACATTGTCTTTAACAAGGGAAGGTTAATAAACTCTTCTATGCCACATACACATACACTTACATACACTCACCTATATGGTAATATAGTTTGTGTGTGTGTGTGTGGTGTATAACCACATATGTAGAACTATAACAGTTTCATTAACTGTCTACCACACGCACATTAATTAAAACATTTTCGCCAAGAGCAAAGAAGACCCAAAGTGATTGTTCCTCTGCTTTTGACTTTGACCAAATCAAACACTGTTTAACAAATTCTGTGACTAATAAAAATACACAAACTGTTTTTTTTTTCCAATTTCAGTTTCAGTTAAAGCTAATAAAATGTTGGCTACCAATATAAAAAAAGGCTGTTAACACATTTTAATTAAATGGCCAAAATGTTTATTGTGGCACATATAAAGATATAAATAAAAAAATAAAATAAAACTGCATATAAAAAGTTTTTAAAATATCTAAAACAAGGTTAAGTAGCTTTATAAGCGTATGAATTGAATGAGACTAGTTTAATATGTAATTTAAGTAATTTAAATTTAATTTAAGCAATGATTGCAAGTGCTCAAGCGCTCTTCCAGTTTACGAGTTTAATATATAAATTAAATAGATTAATTTTATTTTAAGCAATTATCTCAAGTGCTTGCGAAGTTCTTTACCAGTTTACGAGCTTAATATATATTTTAAGTAGATTAATTTTATTTTAAGCAATAATTTCCCGTGCTTTTGAAGCTCCTTATCATCTACTTCAGCTTTATTTTAGCAGCTTAAAGCTCTCAAGTTGACAGCTCTTGCATATTGCAGTTTAAGCAATTACGTAGATGTGCTTTCAAAGCTCTTTTCATGTATTTTCAAAGCTTATTTCCACTTGCTTTCAAAGCTCACTTTCATGTGCATACAATGCACTTATTCATGACTTTTCAAAGCTTTAATTTTATATTTACAATGTTTATTTCATGTGCTTTCAAAGTTCTTGAACAAGTGCGTGCATACACATTAAATTCAGTTGAATTTCTTATGTTTAAACTGAAATATGTAATGTATTTGCTAATCAATTAATTTAAAATATATTAAAATGTATAAATAATCTATTATATTAAAATATATAGCCAGATAATTAATTATAGTGTAAAAAGCTACGTTTACACATTGTTGCAGCACTTTCGAAAATGAGTTTGCAAGAGAATTTCTTAAATTGTTGTCGAGTGTAAATGTCCGATCGGAGAGGAGAACCCATACTTAGGCGTATTTATGGTAGCTCCGTTCAGTTGGAAAAGTAATAGCAACATTTTATAAACAACTTATTTCCTTAATTGATTGTTAACAATGATTGCGCCAAGGGGGCCGCACACTTCTTTCACACTGTTGCAACTGCAACTCAGTTGTTGTTGTACTTTGTTGGTTGCCTCGGTTGCCTCGGTTGCCTCGGCTGCCTCGGTTGCCTGTTGTATCTATTAACCACGCACTCCATTATTATTTAATAACATATTTCTTAAGTATCTGCCAACCCAGTTCAGAGCACAAAACGAGGCTGCTGCCAGTTGTACGGACAACAAGGGGCCTGTTGGCAACTCTTGCCTCTTGACCATAATTTGATGTTGGCTTTTGGGGCCCCAGAGCTCACTTGTTGGACTCGGACGGTTGGTCGATCTATCTGTCTGTCTGTCCGGCTGGCGGTTGTCCAAGTGATTGCCACCCCATTAAAAAAACGGCTGCGCCTTCGTGTGGTTGTTGGTCTTGGCTCCTGCCACGATCACTCAATAAGTCTAGACAAAATGTAGCTGGTGTTGTGCTGTGATTGTCGCTTTGTTACACCCCCTCTCTCTCTCTCTCGCACTCTCTCTCTCTCTCTCTTTGTCTGTCTCTCTGTCTCGCTCAGTGCTCGTTGCCAGCCGTAATGGATCAGCACGTTTTGGTTGGGACTACTTCATGGTCTATCTACAACGCAACGTCATCAACATGCTGCCTGCCAACCAAGCATCATATTTGTTGCATGATTATGTGGTAATTGCGGCTGTCAATAAAACTCCCCCGTTTATTCTTTATAACCCAAAGCATTCTACGCCTATATTTTATACACACACACACACACACATACATATATCTATATATATATATATACATATATATATTCTCATATATTCAGAGCCAACACTCAGCTATATTGTGAGCTGCTGTGTGAAGCTCTATCTCCATCTCTATGCTCTATCTCTGGCTTTGGGTTTTCAGTTTTGGGTTTTTGACTGTGCTGTTGTTGTTGTTGTTGTTGTTGTTGGTGTTTGTCTGGTCGCTTGACTGGCTATAAAAACCCGTCCGGACGGTACCGCACTATGATTTACTTTGACAAAGGAGTGACATACAAGTACTTAAGTGATTTCTTTACACCTTTTATGGAGTAGTTAATGTGGCCATGGTATGCGCGCCTGGCATTGAGCAAAGTCATGCCAACAGCACCACAGCAGCACCACCACCAGCCAACCAACCCACCAAATCCCCCACCGTTTTGCCATGCTTGTCATTTTGGCACTTAGCGGCATTTAGGCTGTGACTTTAGCCACATCTTCCTCATCTTCCTCTCCATCTCCAACTCCAACTCCATTTTCATCTCCATCATCGACTGTGGCTTTTGTTGTTGCCAACCTGACATTGTCTGTGTCTGCGTCTGTGTCTGCGTCTGTATCTGTGACTCTGTCTGGGAACTGGGAAACGCCTTGAAGAACTGATCGCGTCTCTAATCACATTTGCGCTTAATGTGATCAATATGTTAATGCTGCCGTTGTTGAGTGCAGCTACTTCATATTTTTGACACAATCTGTCCAAGTCTAAAATAAAGTCTATAATTCTTGATTAACATCAGTTGTTTATCACTTAAAATATAATCTTTAATTGAGCTGTAATTTGACATAGGACTTGGCTTTTGAAAACCAAATAACTTATTGACTAACTTGCTTTGTAATCAAAGTGTAAGAAACGTTTAAGACTGATAAAGCAAAGAGGAACTGTAAGTTAATTATTTGTTCAACAAAAATCTTATACTTAAAACACTTAAAGATAAACATTTGCATATTAAGTTGCCACTAATAATTATAATAATTGATTACTCTTAGAAAGAAAATCCTATGCCAACTGAAACGTTTAAGAATATTGGAGTAAGAAGAACACAAAACTTAAAATACTTGTTAGATTATTAAAGTGTTTTATATTGTTAATATTTATATATTATTTATATATATTTATACTATATTATATTGAAACGTAACTAGAAAGTGTTATGACTTCCCTCTTAACATATAACGGCAGCCAGTAAAACGTTTATGAAAGCAGCAAAAGTAAAGAATTTATGTAATAAGAAGCACAGAGTATTGCTATTCAGTTATCAATAAATATTCGAACTTCTTACAAGATTCACACTGTTCTCTTAACTCAAAGTTATTCACCAACTGATTCACCCACTTTCTGTGCATTTTGCCAAACTCTCTTGACTCTTTTCTCTTTAACTGCCTACTATATTAGACTTTTCATAAATTCGCTGTCGCCTTGCTTTTAGTTTTTCAAGTGTTTTATCGTACGTCTCTCGTATTTCCCCCTCAATTTATCCGCTTATCCTCAATGACTTCCGTTCCATTTGCTCAACTGTTAACCCAGTTGGGAAACACTTTCATATATACGATATATATGCCTGATGGTCGTATGGTCTTGGGCATTTCTGGGGCTAGTCCAACTGGCAAAGAAAAAGGCGTTGCAAGTGTGGGCGTGATGATTACAGTGTTCAATATATGTACTCTCACAGTCTCACAGTCTCACAGTCTCCATGCTTGTTAAATGCATTAAAAGTAGTCTTGGAGTCTTTCAACGCATCATCATCGTCATCATCATCGTCTGGTTTCAGATCAGTTCGTTGCTTAGATGTTAGGTGTTAATATTGGCACACACTCGCACACACACACACACACACACACATACACAGTCTTGCACACAGCATGTTACAAACTGGGGCTTGGAGCAAATGGTTACAGCTTCATGCAACACATGATGCGTGTGTTGACTGTGGCAACCTGGGAGTTCCAGCGTCAGTCAGCGTTGGTGTCATTTCTTATACAGTGAAATGTCACTAAATTAAACTGATAATATGGTCAATTGAAATAAATTGCTTAACAGTTAAGAAAATAAGCGAGAAGTGGTTAAAAAGCAGGTGTTTCGATTATGGGAGAGGGAAGCAAAGCAAAGAGCTAGCTTCAACTAAATAGAGAAATATATATATAAAGAAAATATATAGATGGTAACCCTAAAAATGCTGGTAGTCCAAAAATCTTAAAAGAATTATGAGTTATCAAAGAGTTATGAGTTATCAAAGAGAGTTTTAAGAGAAAGCGCCAACTTCTGTGGTCTTCTTGCTGCTAAATTCAAATAATACTTAAAAATATATATGGTCACCCTAAAATGCGCATATTATAAATAGACAAAGTTAATAGCTCTCATTCCAGTTCGGCAAGTTCTACTGTAGCTGTTGTTGTCGTTGTTGTTGTAGGTGCGGAAAGTGTTCCAAATGCGAGACCAGAGTTTAGGGTGTAGTCAGAGTCCCCATCTTCCCCTCTCTCTCTCTAACTACTTGTCTGTCTCTGTCTGTGTGTGTGTGTGTGTGTGTGTGTGTGTGGGTAGCAAATAAAAGCGGCAAAACACTTAATGGATTTGGAGCATATAAATGGAGTATTAGATGAGGTCCCATTTGACTTTCAGCTGGTAGCTGGGTGCGTCGCACCTTAACGTGTATAAGACGTCTCTTAACGCTTAACTGTTTTTTTTTTTTTTAACCAGCTTGTTAGCCAAATGGCAAAAAAAACGCCGTTGGGTGTTGGCCAATCTGTGCAGATCAAACAATAAGCCTGAAGACGGACTAAGCCCCTCACTCTCTCCCTCTCTCTCTCTCTCTCTCTCTCTCTGTCTCTTACTATCTCCCACACTCTTCAGCTCTTGCTCTCACTTAAACGCATTTGCATGCAAATTCGCTGTATATCTTTCTCTGTGTGTATGTGTGTGTGTGTGTGTGTGTGTGTGTGTGTGTGTGTGTGCAGTCAAAGGTGTCAAACAATGTCAGTGGGAGAATGTGTCTCGCAATTGAAATTTATTTGCACTACTATTCAGTGCTGACAATGCGCCTAGGGACGTTACACCTCATCCCATCACCTCTTTCCCTTCGCGTCCCACCCAACAAGATCTCGCTGGGTTGCCCGTCAGCTCGTCAAGTCTTCTGTCTTCTGTCTTCTGTGTTGTGTCTTGGCAGCGGCCAAGCCTGCACCCAGCAGCAGCAACCGGCAGCATTTGTCGCTTGGCTTCTGTCTACGATCTTTGGGTCTTCAGTCTCCGGAATTGCTTTCAAGCTATCAAACTGGCCCCGAGGCACTACGTTCGAGCGAGCTGAGCATTTGCAAAATGTCAATCTCGGTTGCAGCGCATCAATTCAAGTGTGAAATAAATAGAAACGAATTCAGGTCTTACAGTCTATCTCTTGCCCAAGTCTCTTCCCCTCCACTCCCCCCCTCTACCGACACAGCCCCCTGGCCCCCTCCCTACCCTCCTTTACAAGCATTTGCTATAATTTTCTCGCCATTTGCCGTCGACTCGTCGCGTCGCATTGAATCGCATCGCATCGCATTGCATCGCATTGCATTGCATCGCAAGTCGCGAGCCCGCGAACTCGATGTCGCCGCCAACTGTCAGTCCCAAGGCAAAGCGAGAAATATGTTGAAAGTATTTACAATTACGCAAAGATTGATTGAAATAGATTTCGGATTGATTGGCTCCTCTGGTATGCACATTGACACAGCCAGCTCCTGAGCTACCCTCCTCATCCGCAGCTCAAAGCTGAGAAAATCGATCGACTTGCCGCTTTTGTGTGTGGGAATTCTTTTTTTTTTCCAGCAAAACTACAGTTTGCACTTGCCAACGACAGCCTGGGGAGCGATACGTATACGATAAAAACTGTAAGATATTGAGATACTTGTCTATTTAAGCCGCTCATCAGATGGTTGATGGGCAGTGATTAGAGCGTAGAAACTGGAGCAAGACTTAATAAATATACAAGCGAAATGTAAAGAAAAAGAATTTAAAATTATTTTAAACATAAATAAGTTAAATTAATTGAAAATAAAATAAGAAAAGAAAGAAGGGAAAATTAATTTAAATTAAATTAACGCTGAATAGTTAAATAAATTAATAAATTAATTGAAGAATGTATGGAAAATGTAAAATTTCAATCATTTTAAATAAAATAAATAATATTAAATTAAATTTTATAAACATAGATTTATAGCCGATAGACTATCGCAGTATTATTATACATTTAATAAGCTGTAATAAATTATATAATAAATAGTAACTTAATTTATTTATATTAGAGCAATATAAGAAATATTTGCCTGCTGTTTAAACTGTTATTAATCTGTCTGAGAAAATTCTACAAATTTTATAGTTATGCCAATTTTTTATTAATTTCTTTTCATAAATTTCCAATCGTAAAAGAGCTTCATTTGATCAGCTTCAGTTTTCCAACAGCCCAGCCCAGCGTTGTTGTTAAATACCTGAGCTCATATACACATATATATGTACATATTGATGTGCTCTTTGACCCACTTCCTCGTGGCTCTAAACGCACCCAAAACAAAACCCATAAAAAGGCCCATCAAAGTCGTTCATCTAAATATTTATTTGTGTTTATTTAATATCAATAATATTTTTCTCAGTTTCTGTCTTTTTTTTCGTATTTCTTTTTTTGTATTTTTTTATTATTCTTTTCATGTTGTGTCGCACAATTTGCATACGAAGCATGAAAATAGAGAGAATATATCAAACAAAATAAAGATCTAAAATATACAAATAGAATAATAATTTATGCTATACAAGTTGGTGCTTTGATTTCATTTATTAATGTAGTATTTGTATTATGCTCTAGTATAATAGTATAATATATATATATATATACGGCTAAAGATACAAAATTTGCTAATTGTGACTAATAACTCGAGAACTAAAGCAATCGAATACAATAGTTTAAAGTTGAAATTCGCTATAAAAAAACAGATACATTTAATTTAAAACTATGAAATACTTGAAATCGTCGTAGGTCTATTAAGAAACTTTAGGTATTCTATTATAAGATATATTTGTATATATATTTATATATGTTATAAGTAATATATTAAGTACATTAGTCTAAAGTATAACTAAACGAAAAACGTTGCTTATAAATTATAAATTCCACTACGTTATTATGCAAACAATACAGATATACGCTGTCTTGCATAATTTGCAACAATTTAGGCCGGTCTCATTTCATATTGATACTGATACGATTCGATTTTGATTCGATTCAATTCGATTCGATTCGATTTCATTCTTTGTTGTCATCGTTCTAAAATATTCGTAGATATCATTTTGTTTCAGCGAATTCATTGCATCTAATTAAAAGAAGTCGCCGCGACTCTCGCACCATTTGTTATACTTTTCGATTCACATATGCTAATATCGCATCTCTCTCTCTCTCTCTCTCTCTCTACCTCTCTCTCTCTCTATGTCTGTTGTCGGCGGCGTCTTTTGCATATATTTGCCATTTAGTTAGTTGTTTTAAACGATGTGATAATATCTTTAAAAACGGCACGATTCGTGTTGTTTAATGCTTCTACTTCTCCTTCCTCTGTTTATCTCTTGTTCTTGTTGTATTTGGCATAGCGGTAGGGGGGGGGCACGGGTACGCGGTTTGATTTAGGGGCATTCATATATACTACAATTAACACTATGCAACAGCATTCTCCAACTTACAATGTGCCTTAATTCAAACATACTTTTCTTGCTTTATTTTCAAAATTTGTTTCGAAATGTTTTTTTTTTAAACAATTAAAATTGTTTTTATTTGGCATTTTTTTTTTGTTTGTAATCAATTTATAGATTAGAATATCTATTTAATATTCTAGTTAATTCTATTTGCTTATATCATTTATTATTAATAAATTGCAATTTTTGAAAATTTATATTTCTTATCATTGTATTTTGGTCTTGAGGCTACTGTATGATAAGCGGAAGTTTTAACACAAATTTAGAGATTTATAACTTGAAATTGAATGGAATTTCAACATTACTATTTAAGTAATAAATGAGAATTTTTGTATATTTGAATATTTTTCTAATAACTTGTTTGTCGTCTCATTATTTAATATTTTTTATAACCTCAATACAATTTTAACTAATAGCGCCCACAACCTTCAGTTCGTCTTAAAATGTTTGTTGCATAGTGTTAAAAAAGGCGAAATAAAATTGATTGTCGCCATTTTGTCTGACCGATAGTCGATGTTGTGTGTATCGTTTATCGTTTAACGTTTATCGTTTAACGCTGGAGGCCAAGCTCAGACCTTGGTGGTTAAATCGAGAGCCGACGAAGTGGCCAATTTAACAGTTAGATTGGGTGGTGAATCCAAACGCAGACGCTTTGAGTTAGTCGAAGCATTCGATTCCTGTATGAGTTCATTCAGTTTGCGTTTTATGTTATCGCTTGCCTCGTTATCACTGGTGTTGCTATTGTTGTTGTTGTTGTTGTTGATGTTGATGTTGGTGCTGCTGTTGCTGTTGCTGTTATTGTTGTTGTTGCTGCTACTGCTGTTGTTGTTGTTGTTGTTGATGTTGTTATTGATCTTGTGAGATTGCTCAATGCTCGTCTTGACCGTCTCTGTGCTGCTATTGTCCTCCAGTTCAGTTTGTGCAGCATCTTCCTCCTCTTCTGGCTCCTCCTGTTCCTGCTCTGGCTCCTGCTCCTCGTCGGAGCTTGTGGATTTCTTGAGATTCTCTTCGGCCGCCTCATTATCACTAAGGATCTCAGCATCCACATCCTGGCAGCTACTGCCGGAGCTACCGGTGGTCTTCATGCTCAGATCGATGGGATTATCCTGTGCTGCCGTCTGCACATGCAGCTGTTCCGGCTCCAGTTGCTGCGGCTCCTGATGCGCTTGCACTGGTGAACATGGCGGTGTCATGGACACCACCAGATCCTCCTCATCCTCCTCCTCCACATCCTCCTCAGCGGCCTTATCACTGCGTTCTTCGCGCTCCTCATCCTCCGCCTCGCCATTGCTCTGTCGGCTCTTCACACGCTCCCGCCCACTCTCCGAATTGGGCGTGACCAGCGCCGATATGGAGTAATCCTGTTTACTATGCGGTGGCAACTTGGTCGCCAGTGGCGGTGGACTGTGCTGCTGTGACTTGAGCACGGCATCCAAATAGAATCGCTTTGTCAGCTCATCCGCAGCACTCGACGTTGTCGTCGTTGTTGTTGTCTGTTTGCTGCCATTGGGCAGTATATGGTTGTTGTTGTTGTTGTTGTGATTGGGACTGAGAGCAGCGTCCTCTTTGTTGTGGCCGGCAAATGGCGATGTGGCATGCAACTGGGGCCCAAAGCGTTGCCCGCTCGCATTGCTTGAGTTGAACAAATGCTGGACGGCAGCCGCTGCCACCGCCGCCTGTTGTTGCTCTGGTGTGGGCTTCAGCAGGCTCTGATGATGGGAATAAAGCGCAGGATGATAGCCGGGAAAGAGGAGATGCGACGGCGGCAAAAACGCAGGCGGTGGCATCACGGGCATTGAGGCGAGGCCGGGGAACGGCAAGGGCAAGAACGGTGACAGATCCTTGCGCAATTGTGGCGGCCGACCTGGTGCTGTGCCACCCGACGTTTGGCTGCCTTGGTCACCCGCTGTGACGGCACCTGTGGCACCTGAGTGCTTGCCACCACCGAGCTGCAACAGCGAGTTGCCACGCACACTGCTCACCTCCACGGAGCTGTCGGAGTTGTGCGAATCCGGTGAACTTACCGATGGCGAGGCCACCAACGATGGATGCTTAATGCCACCATAGTCACCACTGCCATCCAAGCCCAGCATCATCAGCTCCTCCTTGCTGCGCGGCGGTCCTGTCGCATACAGACCCGCATAGCCGCCCGTTGCATGCCCCAGCATACCCAATGCGGCTGCAGCCGCCGCCGGCGCTGAGACGCCACTCAACGACTTGACACATCCGTTGGCTGTGCCACCGACGCCGGGATTACCTGCACCGCCTGCCTGCTGATTGTTGTGGTGCGCCGCCATCGCAGCCACCGCCTGCTGTTGTTGTTCCTGCAACAGGCAATGGATCTTAAACCAATTCGATCTTCGGCCATAGCGTGAGCCACTCTTGGACATGCCCACCATGAGGCACTTCTTCAGGCGACACGCCTTGCAGGCGGTGCGATTCTTCTTGTTGATGATGCACTCCCCGTTATTCTTACAGTCCGATATCGAGGACAGATTGTTGTAAGAGCGGCCAAAGAAGGACTGAAAGCAGAATGAGAGTGGATGGTATAGAGATTAGCCTGGGAGAGATAGTAGATTGTTGATTATATCATTTAAATGCGCAACTTAATTATAGTAAGTAAATTAACAAGTTTACTATATTTATTCGTATGTTTAATATTTTATTTATATTAATTTATTGATTATTTAACTATTTATTTAATTTATTAATTTATTATTTAGTATTTCGAGTAAAGTCTTTATAATTATTTAAATATTATTTAAAAAGCGCCTTCATTATTTATTAATTATGAATAACCAACATTGTCATCAGCATCATAATACACATTAGAGTAACTGTTCAGTTTTTGTTAATTCTAAGCTAAATCATTATCTGAGTCTTATTCAATTAATCAATCAACTTCTATATTTGATTTCATTTATTAATCTAACACTCTTTAATTTTTATTTAATATATTTAGCTAAATTACAATAATTATAATTTATGTATCATAAAAGGAAAGATGTTTTATTCTTTTCAGTATTATTATTAGTATTCTTATTACTATTATTCTTATATAATTAGTCAATCATCTTCTACATCTTTCTTTTTAGACTCTGTACTTTAAAAAGTATATATTAGACTCTGTATCAGAAACAATAGCCGAGTCTATTTAGCCATGTTCATCTGCCCGTGTGTCTGTCTGTCCGTCCGTATGAACAGCTAGATCTCAGAGACTGTAAGAACACCCTTATTTAGATTAGATTTAAGATGTTTCTTTCCTTCTTTTTTTGGCTTTTCACGATGAGTACAGAGTCTCCCATAGTCGACTGCGGTCGTCTGTAGCCTTAGCCTCTTTCAGTTGTAAACACTGATGCAGGGTATTAAACTGTCGCATGAGCCTCATTTTTTATTTAATATTTAATAATATATATATATATATATAACATAAATGGGAAGAGAGTACATTATTATTATATATTAAATAATATATAATATATATATATGTATATATATATGTATATATATATATACATATCTGCAGGTAAACAAGTTCTTTCTCTTAATCTCTTAACACCTGCTGATTGATTTTCCAACGTTTTCCCTGTCAAACTCTTCGCTTTAGATCTGCACTCGATGCAGAATACACACTCATCTCTCAATTACGGCTTGAACGTAAGCATCCTTTTGGCCTTAACCCATTATTGACACACTGCTTCTGGCAACAATTCGATATATTTGTTTTATCATTGATCTATTGTTGCTTTACTTTCAACTCAACTGAACTCAAATTGTGTTTACAGAGATTTTTGTCAGTATCGATGCGATATTAGATTGAAGTTCAACAGAGTGTGCGCTCTCTTTCGCTCTCTCACTCTTTCATTTAAGCCATGATGTCATTTAACACACAAATATCTCATTAAATTTTCTGATGATTCATCAGCAACTAGTTGTTGTTGCTGCTGTGAAGCTATTCAACATGCAACATGGCACAACCACCTACACTTTGTAGTGTACCATTAACCGTTGGCTGGGGCACAATCAATTGCAACAAAGCAAACAAACAATTTAATTCAATGCGGCACGAAAATGACTACAACATGTTGCTGTTGCTGAGAGTCGTCGCAGCATGTTGCAAAGGTTATAGGCTGTGCAACACTTATGCCAACTTGCAATGTTGGCCGTAAATCACAGCGCTGCGCTGCAATCAAGTTGGCGTATGGACAATAGACAGACAAACAGAGAGACAAACAGACAGACAGACAGACAGTCAAACAATCAGTTGGCCAGACAGTCATGTCTGTCAGTCAGCTGCAGTTGCAGCTTCAACTTCAACTTCAATTTCAGTTTCAACTTCAGTTTCAGTTTCAGCTTCAGTTTCAGCTTCAGTTTGAGCTTCAGTTTGTTGTCGTAGGTGGAGTTCGACGACGACGAAACAAAAACAATGCGAAAATCCACTTTTAAGGTTAATTGGGCATCAAGATTACTGGGTCGGAAATGGAAATGGAGGATACCAACTAGTGTATATGTATATAGTGTTTTTTTTTGTTGTTCTGTTTGCTCTTCTTCATCTACTACACTTCTGTCTCTGCTGCTGCTACTTCTACTTCTACTTCTTCTGCTGTTTTCAGTTTCATTTGAAAGAGCAGCAGAACCGGACGATACTTGCAAAGTAATTTCAATGCGCCTAGGCAACTTCACTTTTGTTTGTTTTATCCCCTGTACCCCGCACTCTTCCACCCTGCTCAACTGCTCTACTGCCCTTCTCCTCGTCTCCTCTGCTCGTCTGCTCAGCGCTGCGCTTCGTTTGGTTTTAGGTGGATCTTTGGTGGGCGTCAAATTAGTCGACCCACGCGATGGCGCACAAATCAAATAATGTTGACCCACAAATTGTACGTTAGTTGACCTTTTTCTCCTTTTGTGAATGCCCCTCCCCAGCGCTTCCCTCTCACAGCCATCCTTAGGCAATTCTTTTGGGCCAGCTTAAGTACTCGTGTTTAAATCAATTATGCATTTTGTGGAGCGCTCTTTTTAGCTTAACTTTGACCTTAGCCTAAGGCGTTCTTTGTTGTTGTTTATCTCATTGTTGTTGCTGTTGTTGTTGTTGTTGTTGTTGCTGCTGCGATTGATATTGCTCGTAATGAACTCAACATTCCAGTTTGCTATGGCACCATTTACTCTACGGCTGTGTCACGATGCCACGCTGCGATTTATTATGGAATGCCAATAGCGATCGATAACTATTATTCACATTATTGGCAGGGAGGCGCCGCAGTCTCGATTATTATGAATATTATAATTTTGTATATAAGGAAAACTATTCGAAATACGTTTATAGCGATTGTTTTACTAAGCACTTGTAGCACTGTAGAAACAATTAATATTAACAGTCGATAGTAAAAGCATAAGTCAGTAATTGAAATAGATATTTATCGATTACGTTTATGAGAAGGACATAGATTGTCTTCAATAAAGAGTATTTATAGTCGCATTCGCTTATTATTGATGATCATTTATGTTGATAAATGCAATCGATAAAACGATAAAGGCAACTTATCGATAACACTGTTACTTATGAAATGTAGACAAGCTTAAACTATTTTAATTAATTATAGTCGATAATGTTTATGAAAAATTAGAGGCGATAACTTTATATATGTATCGATATCATGCATATTCATATCGATTTGTTATCGATAAATTATTGTAAACTAATTAAGAATGCCCTCTCGTATACTATGAATAATTGTGTTGTTTTCGCTTTTAAACTCACCTTGCAACCCTCGCAGGTGAATGCACCAAAATGAAATCCAGCCGCCGGCTCGCCACAGACCTTGCACGTCTGATTCATCTGCCAGAACATGAAAAGAAAAAACGGAGCAGAAAATTCCAAATGAATATACATATTAGTAAAGCTATAAAAAAAATATATAACTATCTCTATCTCTCTGTCTGTGTCTGTCTCTGTCTAAGATTATTGCGTGCAGCAGAAGTAAACGAAATGGAAGACAAACAAAAATAAATAAAAACGAAAGCAATAAATTCATAAAATTTCAATTAAAAGCAACAGCAAATCATGACACGAGCATCTATCGCTCTCCATTCCCCAGATCCCCAAATCCCCATATCCCCAATCCCAATTGGATATAAACTAAGAGCAAGTGCGCCGCCAGCAAAATTCACACGCATTAAAAATTAAAATGCAAACATAGTTTGTCATATCGCAAAATTGGTATCAAAAAAAAAAAAAATAGGAGAAAAAGCGAAAAACTTAAATAAATAAAGAAAAAAAAGGAAAAACGAATGGAAATGGAAATGGACAACGTTTGGTTGGCTGGGTTGGCTGGCTTGGCTTCGCCTGGGTATGAGGCATAATAAAATATGAAGATGAAATCAAATGAAAAATTGCCCCAGAGCAGCACCACAAAAAAAAAAATAAATAAAAAAAGAAGAGCGTGGCAGGCGAGCAAACAAGCAGCGTGTAGAGCATTTGCATTTATATGGCCTGTTGCAAGTTGCAAATGCGACTCTTGCCCCTTGCCAGTTGCCCGTTGCCTGTAGCCTGTTGCCTGTTGCAAAGCTGGCAATGTAAGCTGTTGGGTTCCTTTGAACTGTCCCAGGCCGTGGCAAGGTACTCGTCGTATATTTGTTTATTTATTGCGAGCGAAATGTTTATCAACAAATTGCCATCATTGTTGTTGTTGTTGTTGTTATTGTGGTTGTTGCTGTTAGGTCGCCAGCTTTGTTTGTTTGGTTTTTGCAGTTTTTGTTTTATTTTTTTGCGGAGCTTGTACCTTGTGCACTTGCAGCTTTAACTGGAGCAATGTCTGCTTGACACGCACACACACGCAAAGGCCATGCCCGTGGGAGACTTGAGGCGGAGACCCTGGCCAACCCAACCAGATCAGCCATACGTGTGGCACACAGATATGCCACAAAGCAAACAAACATTGCATCAGATCTTGGGCCAAAAACAAAACAACATATGAATTGCTTGACAGTCAGCCAGGAAATTGCCTCCCAGAAGCTAACATCTCTTTCTTCTAGAGCAACTCGCCTACCAAAAGCTTAGAGCTGGCTTTCTTGGCTAGCAATGCTTTGGGAGTTGCCTGTTTGCCCTTTAGGAAGTATCTAAAGCAATGTAAGAGTTCTGTTTAAGTTTCTTTGGTGCTATACTTGCCAATTCGCTGTTAATTATTCAGCCAAGTCTCCCCTTGAAGCTGGGATCTGTGTCTTGCTAAATCTGTCGGCTTGCATGCTGCCAATACTCAGCTATCAATCTATTTCTATCCTTTCTCTTCACAAGTTTCCTAGCAGAGAATCTAAACATCTTTGAATGACGTCTAGTCTCTCTTTTTATTAGTTTATGTGCATCAATTATCATCTTTATAGATTCACTTTTATAATATTATAATTGAGCATGATTAGAACAATAAGAATGAAGTTTCATTTCCTAGAGAATTAAATGTACTTTTACCATTTGTTAATTGTATAATAGAAACAATAAATAATATATTTATGAGCATAATTTAAGCATCGTTCGATCTTAAGTTCTTTTTAAAATAGAAATTGTTTCAGGTGCCTGCAACAGGTGGCAACTACATACACAAGAATCAAGTTGACTTGGCTGGTTGAGCTTTAGAGTTTTTGTTGTTTGGGATTTATGTTTTATAGCCACAATTGCCCCACTGCCAATTGGTGGCAATAATTTTTCCCATCTGTCCAAACAATTGGCACATTACAAAGTAGAGAAAGCACATTCAACACATTCACTTTTGGCCAATCTGAGACAGACCTGCGAACCTGTGGTGGCCCCAAAAGAATGCACCACCACCACCACCACTAGCACCACCATCAGCAACAGCAACAGCAACAGCCACAGCAGCAGCAGACCAAGTGGCGTACCACCAATTGGCTTAGTTCGCTCAGTTCCTTTTCGCTTGTTTCGGTGCCTGTAAAACATGCTAATCTGATTTCGTGTTATGTGTTGAGTTTGCTCGATCCTCCCCACAACCACCTCGGATTGATCCTCGTCTGGCAATGGCTCTGGGCTTGGGCCTCCGTCTCAGTCTCAGTCGGGGCTTGGGTTTGGGTAGGAAATAAATTTTGTACGTTTAGGTTTCATAAAGCGTCGTCGGGCTCGCTGTTTTGTGGCTGTTGTTGCTTGGGATTAATCGACAAATAAAAATCACATAAAATAAATTAAAAATTATGAGTTTCAAGTTTCAACAACTTGTGGATTGGCAGCAGATTTAGTTTGATTTTAAATCACAGAAACAAAAAAAAAAAAACAAAGAAGAAGAAGAGAATCACAAAAGTATAATAACAAAGTTGCACAGCCTGCGATCTCTATGTCTGTCCGTTTTGTCTTTCAGCCGTGAAATTTATGCAGACAATGTGCAATATTAAAAAGCAATAAACATTTATTTTACAACAGACACAACGACACATTCTACTAGCTAAAAAGAACAAGTGACTGACTGAGAGAGAGAGAGAGGGAGATGCGGGCAAAGCGAGAGAGAGAGAGAGAGATGGAGAGCGTGTGTTCTACAATTGTGGCTTCTGCTGTTCGTTAGCTTCACTTTGGGGATTAGTCGCTGTTTGTCTGATTTACACACAGTATACGACTCCATATATATATACATTCTATCAATAATATATATATTTATATATATATATATACGATTAGGCACTGAACTTGTTTAAGAGTCGTGTAGCAAATGCTGTTTCAAGTGTCAGCGAATGATTTGCGAGTTCGTTTTAATTATTTGAACAACCAATTTAATCAAGACAAAGCTTCAGAACGTGGGTTGTTTAATATGTGCCAACAAATTGTACTTATATATATCTGTAAATATATCAAATACTCTTTCTTTTTATCTATATTTTAGTTACTATTTATATAACCCATTTATAGCTTTAGATCTAGCTTGCAAATTGATGATTTGTGTCATCGTTTGAAATTCTTTAAATTATATTTAAAGTTTTGAAATAACAAACAAATTCTGCACAAATGAAAAGTGATGACATTGAAAATGTATAAAGAATAGTTATTCAGATTTATTAATATTATTCAAAGTACACTTTAGCTAAGATAATCTCATTTATTTGCGGCTTTTAACATTTTAATAAAATATATATTAAGTTTATTTAAGACTTTGTCACTTCATTAACTTCTCTTATTCTCGCATAACAAATGGAAACTAATAGAAGCTCATTTAGTGCCACTGTTTTGAGCATATCATGTTTCATATTTATCGCGTGACTTCATTAAAATAAAATGAAAAAACAAAATAGAAGTTCATTTGATCATCTTTTTAGGCGACCCACTAATTTCGGTACAGGTTTTCTTTTAAAAATTTATAACTTGGCTTATTGCATAATTTTACGGGGTTAAAATCAAAAGCGAGGGCAGCTACCAACATGTTAAAGCCACAATTAGTGACAATTAAGTGAAAGTGTTATAAATTAAATGCATACATAAACAAATTAATTTAACTACAAATAAAATACTAAATACTATAAATATATGCAATGAATGCTTATGCATAATAAAATACTGTTCATTGTTAGTATTTTAATTTGATTAATATTTGTTTCTCTTGTTTCAACCTCGCACAATTTGTTAAGCCACCTGCGATCCCCGCAGCAAAATCCAGCCCCCCCCTTCTGAAGGGGAGCATATTGATGAGTTCGACTGCAATTCAGTTGTCCGCTGGCTATTGCCAATTTATTTTAATTAGTTGGTATATTTTGCGCTTGGGATGTATAAGAAAAAGTACCGCAGTAACAAAAACAACTTCTCGGTTGGAATACTCGACTAAGAGATACTCGACTGCGATGAAATATTTATGAAATATAAGATATACTAACATGCAACATCTTATTATATATCTTTCTTTGGTAATGCAGTGTTTGGCTTTCAATTGTCCAGCTTAGAACTGCTGGCTGTTCTGCTGCTTTACAGGGTATACACAAATTAGTTGATCTGATCAGATCGACAACAACAATTTCCCGCGTCATCATCAAAACTGACAATACACAAATATATTTTTGGATCTTGTTGATTTTGTGTTTGATTAATTATAGCTGCTCTTAGTTGTTGTCGTTGTTGTTGCTGTTGTTGCTGTTGTTGCTGTTGTTGCTGTTAGCGTTTTGTGCTTGTTATTTGTTGTTAACCTTAAGTCAAACCAAAATAGCAAGTAGAATTTTTAATATTTCATCGCATGCGATGATGCAATGGCAAAGATATATCAAAATTCAAGCTCATTATAATATGAAATTATTAAAAATAATTCAGTTAAAACAAAATTAACAAAAAATATATACGTATACGTATATATAAATTAAAGGCACGTTTACTCCAGTTTCGTCGCAACGTCTCGTAGTTAAGCTAAGTGCCATTAACGTGGCCAAAAAAGTGCGCGCGCAAAAAAAATTATGATAATTGCCCAACTTGACCTTGGCAACATGTATAACAACAACAACAACAACAAAAGCAGCTGCCACAAATACTCAGACAACTTGTACTCGTACTATCAAATGCGCTGCATGGCTAACAAATTTTGCACATCTCCCTGCCTCTCCAAGCAGATGAGGGAGGCTTACCCGACCAAGTGCTCGTCTCGCATTGTTGTTTGCATGCAATTATAATAACAACAACAATAGCAACTACTACAACAAACATAATTTAATTAAAATGAAATCATGCACAAAGCAATTGCCTCGCTTTGTTCATTGTGCGCAAAATGCTTAAAACAAATTGTTCTAGTTTTTGTCTATTTTGTTGCTATTGTTTTTGTTTTTGTTATTGTTTTTTGCTTTTAATTTTTATTATTCATGACTCGTCGACACTGAAGACAGCCGCATCGAGTGTTGGTGTTGGTGTTGGCGCTATTGCTGTTGCTGTTGCCTTGTGATGATATAAACAACAAAAAGAGCAGCAGCAACAAATTATAATCCATGATTTGCTTAGTGCAATCAAAACTAGGTTTTTGTGACTTTGCGAACAGTTCCCACTGTGTTCACAGTGTGCACAGTATGGCAAATTATGTTTTTCCTTTGCATTTGCATTTGCTTCAGTTGTTGACTGTCATTGTAGCTTATATCAACTAACTAATTGTTAGGTTAATGTTAATTTGTGTTGCTTAGGGAAATTTCTGCAATAGTCTGTTTTGAACTGTTCTTGGAAAGCAATTGACAGTTGCCTATTGACCTGAAAATAGCTGGCAATAGAGGCTTAGCTTGTTTTTAACTATAGGGCTTTTCCAGCTTAAGTATATCAAATTAAAACAGATATTAAACGTATCACAGTACGTGAGTGTTAAAGTCAATTAACTGTAACTGATAAATAAATAAATTAAATGCAAATAAGTATACAGTTTGTATTTGTTTATATAAATAGAGTTAAAATATATATTTAAAGTATAAACTGTTTACTCTGTTCTTTCTTGATTAAAGTGTTAAACTTTGGTATTCTATTTATAAGACAAGATATCCAAAGAAAGTCCCATTTTGACACGTTGCAGAGAAATCTTAAATGCCATTTCTAATCATATCTTTTTATTAGAAATACTAAAATCAATTGATAGACCAAATTAATTGCAACTTTCCCGTTTGACATTTTTGTGTTATTTGTCAAACAAATCCGAAACATTTAGAAATCGACTTAAACAAAAAGCAAAAAAATATAAAAAGAAAAAAAACTAACAAAATACAAATAAACAAGTTAGATCAGCTTTTCGAGGCAGCTGCTGGCGGCATGTAGCATCGTGTTCTTCTTCTTCTTCATCTGCTGCTCGCATCTACATAGATGATGAGTCATTTTTGTAATGCGAACTCGTTTGCTCTATGTAAACTTGATGGTTCCCCTCCTAAAAATTGTCAAAATTGTTATATAGCGTGTTTGCCGGCTTTGGTTGCTGTTTGTTGGCTGCTTTAGCCATTTGGCCAGCTTGACTGTAGTTTGCTTTCTTTTTGCCGCGTTACAAATAGTTGAGGCCTTTAGTCAGCTGCACACGCATCGCATTTCATTATTGTGTGACCGCCCGGATCTATTTCTCTCTATCTCTAGCGTTGTTGGCCTCTCCCAGAATGAGCTTAGTCACGGCTCTGGCCAAGACGACGGCGCGTCGTCGGGCAATTTGTCAAATGCGCATCGCGAAACGCAATGCAGAAAGAGAAGAATTTTTACACATTTTCATGGGCCCTTAACGGAACGACAACTTGGCCCTCGGGGAGTGATCAATCATAGATGAGGCTCGAGAGAGTGTGTGTGCGTGTTTGTGCGTGTGTCTTTGCCGTGGAAATTCATTATTTGTTACACTTTGTCTGTGCAGTTTGGCGAATTCCATACAATTGAACATTTAGTTCTCAGATCCTTGTTTCCTGCTTTGTGATTTGCTTTTATTTCTTATTTTCGTTTTTTCGTTTCGTTTTTTGCATCCATCATGCTGTATGAGTTCCTGTCAAGTTTGTCGCTTAAGTCTTTCGTTTTGATTTGTACTTAGCTAATTGCTGCCGCTTGTAGTCAAGTTGCTGTCTAAACTACATAAACTAAAACACTATAATTATGAACAATGATGATGAAAAGCAAAGTTTTAATATTTATCGCTGTTTTTCGTTGTTGTTGTTGCTGGCTGTTGACTTGAAGCATCATCGTCGCTGTCTCAGTCGCTCGCTGCAAGCTCTTCAAGCTGTCAAGCAGGAAATGTTTAGATTTATAATGTGCTCATGTGTTGTTGTTGTCGCTGTTGTACGACTGCATTCCCCATACCCCCCACCCTCTGCGTCGCGCGCCTCCTTTCTATACTCTTCTCTTTGTCATTATAATTAATTTGTAACTATTTTTATGAGCTCATGTGAAATTTAAATGCACTCACTATGTTTATCTGCTTTGTCCAGAATGCAGCGACCCAACCTGCCAGCTTACCAGCTTACCAACTTCGCATCTGGCAACTGGCAACTGGCAACTTTCAACTGCCAACTGGCAACTGGCAAGTGCAAAGTGCTTGTGCAATTTCCGCTTAAAATTTGTGACCATCCGCCAAAACGGTTAAAATTATGCTGAAAAAACTATAGAATTGAAGGAACAACAAAACGCAACGTCTAATTTTCAATAGAATACGAGTGCACGTATGATTTACCAAGACAAATTTGCAAAACAATTTTTACACACAGTTCCAACTACGTGTGGGTCTTTCAACAAGCTCACAACTTGCCCTACAGTTTTGGGGTACAACGCGGTTGAGGAATTGATTTGAATCGTTTCATTTGCTTTAACATTCTTAAATAATTAATATATTTATATATTATTTTATTTTTATTTTAATAATAATTAAAGAATTGATTAAAAATATAATTTTAATTATTTTAATATTTATATATTTATTATTAGCCAAGTGAAGATTGAAGTTCAATGAAATTGTAGAATAATTATTATTTATAATAATTAATATTTATGTATTAATAAATCGATAACATTTTTATTCAATACTGAAGCTTCATCACTTGCCAAAAGAGTATTAAACACGTCGATGTTTTCAATTGCTTATGCCGTTACTTGTTATGCAAATGCGTGCAAAATGTGCGAGGTTTTCCTCAGAGTTTTGTGCGGTGTTGTTAGAGAAGGTGGTGGTGGTGGTGCAACCATTTGGTCTGCCATTGTGCCTGTGTTGTTTGGCTTGAAGCCACACGTTTGCCAAGCTCTGTGGCATTTGTTACAATTTTAAATGTTAGCTTAGGCAAAACTTGTGCCAATTGTTGCTACAACAAGTGTTTGGCTTGACATTTTAGCGTGCGCACACGCTCCTCTTAACGTGTGTGAGCCACTAAATTTAATGCTTGACTGCAACATTTGGAGCCCAACAATTGGCAGGCCTGCCACCTGGCGCCTCCAGGTGAAATGCAGTCCGTGTAACATAAAATCAAAAGCAAAATAAAAAAAAAAAAAAAAAAACAAAAAAAGGGCAAGTTAACTTGGCTAACAAATTAGTAAAATGCTTGGAAAATGCATTTCAAATTGTTTGCCTTTTGCTGCAACTCTGTCGCTGGCGCTGGCTCTAGTTGTAGATGTTGCTGTTGCTGTGGCTGTTGCCGTTGTCGTTGCTGTGACTTTGGATGCCCGGCCATGAATTGGCATAAAATTGTATGGCTATAACCGTGTGTTGAGTTGTTGCGGCTGCTGGCTGTTGATTCAATGAGCATTTAACTGCACTAGATGCCAATGACTTGACACATGCGAATCAAAAGGGGCTAAAACTCAAAGCTCAGCACGTCAAGCTTAAGCGCAGTCGAACAGACAAGCAGATAGACTGTTAGACTGATAGACTGATAGACAGACAGACAGCTGGCTAAATGAAACAGCAGCAGCAGCAGCAGGGGGGGACCAAAACTGTGCTGGGAGCGTTTCTCATGATTTGTGTGCAATCGCATTTTGTATAATTTTTTTATTTTCCTTTTCGTATTTATTTATTTTGCGCTTTTTCTCCTGCTGCTGCTGCTGCTGCTGCTGCTGCAGTTGACGGTCCGACAAACGACAAGCGACAAACGACAGTCGAGTGATGTGAAGTGTCTGCCACAAATGCGACACGAGCAAACTAATTGCTGACTACTGATGGGGTTTTTCTCTCTATCTGTCCCTCTCTCTCTCTCTCTCTCTCTCTCTCTCTTGATTCAATTGCGGAAGCCATAGAAAGTTAAGCTTAATAAATTATTCAAGAAATTAGGAATCTAAAATTGTTTAATGTTGTGGCAATAAGTTAATTACATAATTTTACAATATTATCAATATTTTACTTTTAAAGTTAATATAATATAATATAATAATTCAGCTTAGCAAATAATTCATTATTTGCTTTATTTAATTATCCCACTCAGCCAAATATAAATATATATATATACATATAACTATATATAAACAAAATAAAATAAAATATTTACGCTTGTTAAACTCTTAATTTAAAAACTGTATAAAATACTTGTCTACATTAAAATCAAAAGACTCAAGCAGCGAACTTGTGCTTTCTGGCTAAATTTCCTGCCGCATTCACACATTCCTTGCGATTCCTGTAAAGCGAAAAAGAAAAACAACAACAATAGACTTGGGCAACAAACTTGTGCTTTGCCACCTTTTCATAAATCAACACGAGAAATTCTCAACAGCAGCCAAATCGCCAAGTTGTTGGGTGAAATGTGGTTCCCATAGCGCCCCCAAAGGCACATAGTTGCACAAATTGCTCGTTTTGCAAGAAGAAGGTAAAAAAAGACCACAGCAACAACAGCAGCAACAGCAACAGCAACAATAGCAACTACAAGCTTGTGCACTGCTCTTATTTAATTGACTTTTGACTCCCGAAATCAGGCGATGGCTGTAACAACAACAAAAAATGTGCAGAAAAGTAGCAGCCAACAACAGCAATAACAACAGCAACAACAGCAGCAGCAAGTTGCTGGCAATTGGAAGGTGGGGGAGGTGGACAACAAAAAAGTCAAAAAAGCTCGCACAGATAACAACGAGACAACAAACAAATAAATCGCAGGCAACACACACCAAAAGAGACCCCAAAGAAGCTCAAAGCAGCCACACAACAAAAAGCCAAAACAAATAAACAAACAAAGACAACGACAACGACAACGACAACAGCGACGCTGGGGTCGCCCAGGCTGGGCAACAACAGCAACAGCCACAGCAACAACAGCGATGACAACAGCAGCAGCAGCAACAACAACAACAACAACAACAACGAAAAAGAAGTGCACTGGGCAAGTGCAAATAAAAGAGACGCGGACACATTTACTTATCGCGCCTCTTTAAGGCAGCAACAGCAACAGGCAACAACAAGAACAACAAAAACAACAACAACAACAACAGGCATCTTGCAACTGGCAACAGCAAGAAACGGTGGCAACACTGGCAGCAAACAACCAACAAAACACATGCAAAACGTTTTGCCAGCAAACGAGGGGCGACTGCGACTGCAACTTGCGACGACTCTAGTTGACCAACTTCTGCGCCACTCGCTGCTTCTAATGATCCAATTCCCACGAGCCGCGACGCCGATGACACTGACTGCAACTGCAACTGCTGCAGAGGCTAAAACTCTGGCTGTAGATGTAGCTATAGCTATAGCTGTAGCTGCAGAGAGGCAGATGACGACAACGACAACTACAACGATGCTCGCCCAATGCAAAAAGTAGAAGGTGGAGGTTGCTCGCCAGTCGCAGTCGCAGTCGCAGTCGCTGCAGTTGTTGCTGTTGCTGTTGCCTTTGCCGTTGGCATCGCCTGTTTAAACAACTTTCAAAGTTAATAGTCTGCGCCATGGCGAGACAGCGTTTGGCCAGGTCCAAACACACACACACACACACACAGGGACAGACAGAGCAACAGCAAACCTGACAAAAGCCAAAAACCCAGCAGGAGTCACCAGAGTTGCAGCATCTCTCGCTTCATGAATCATTTCTCGCAGGCTGCCTCCTTGCGCTGCCCAATCCTTCCTCTTGCTCTACTCTCTCTCTCTCTCTTCCTCTCCTGGTGTTAATGTGCTGCAAACTGAACTGTTATAATTTTAAGGCCCCAACAACGTTGCCCGCACAATGTTCCCAACAATTTACGTATACGTAATGCGACTAATTAAAATTGAATTTGACTTTGATTTGGTTTTCTTTTTTGCCTGATTTTTTTTTCTTTTTCAGTTTTGGGCGGCGTGGGAACATATTTTGAACTTTAGGCTTGATTGATATGGCAAATAATTAAATGGCCAACAGCTGGCAGTGCAAAACAATCGGAACCATGGGAATTTCTATGCCACAATTTGGCCAAAAAGCGATTGATATATGAAAGCAAATGTGGCATTAAAATGTATATATTTAATGTTGATTAAAATTAAATAATAATCAAATTGAATGTATAACATAAATGCAATTTAAATAACCAAGCAAAGAGAGTCAATTAATTATAGAATATTAACTTTATAAAATATAGACGCTTATAAGTAATAATAAAATAGTCTTCTTTGACTTTTAGTTATCGCAATTTCTGTTGGCAATTATTTGATTAGCATATATTCGTAAATAAATAGTTATAATTTATTTATTCATAATATTATATTAATAATATCGCATTCTCGACTTCCGTCAGTTGGCCAGTGCAAGCAAATATTATTTATGAATTTAAATGACAAGAAGCAATTTGTCGTACAAAAGCAAACACTCGTACCTTATTATTTCTGTAGTAATTTAAACGTTTGTTAGTTTTCAATAAACAACATATTTGATTTTCCTTAACAAATATTTAATATATATATATCAAAATATTTCATTTCAGTAATAGGAAGTCATTGCAATTGATTTAATGAAATTTCACTTTTCAATTAAAACGAAATAAAGGCAAAGAGTTTATATTTTGGGCGTGGGAAGTGTGATGATGCCAGGGCAAATATCATTGGAAGCTTTTTTAAAGACTTTTTGTTGATTTTTGCGCAAGCTGCGTTCAATGCCACTGCCAATGCCTCAATGCTCATCCCATCTACAACAACAACAGCAACAACAACAGCAGCAGCAACTACAATAATAATAATAATAGAAATAATAATGCTAATAATAATAACAACAAAAGCAATGCAATGCGATTTACAAATAAACAGACAATATAACAATGGGCACAATTTGCTCGGCTCATTGGGTCTAATGTCTAATGTAAGCGGACATCAGATGCTGCCGTTAAGTATATATACGATATATACGATATATACTCATTGAGATACTTGTCTCTATGCAATTTATATAAATTTAATTCAATTTGTTACGCTAAATCGCTGCTGAGTCGTGCAGAGGTCGTCGCATTTGGATTCTCAACTTAACTATTTTCTATAAACATGGCCAGCTGGCCAATTAATTGAATGCTTCAAAACAGTTGTTGTTGCTGTTATTACTGTTGTGGTTGACTCTGATTGTTGTTATTGTATTTAACCACAATTCTAACAATTTGGCAGCTCATTACCAAACTCCACACAAACGCAAAGTTGACTCCAATAAACGGCTCACAACCTTGACCTTAAGGCAAACATTTATGCCGCTGCACCATTATTATTATTATTATCATTATTATTATTATGGATTACAAACCGAAATTATAACAATTTTGTTACGCTTCTTTGAGGAAAGCTTCAACGGCTCTCCCCACTCCACACTCCTCACTCCCCTCTCTGCCTTGCCGCTGGCCACACTCCAGCTTAAAGAAACGGGGCGCCAGCCGTCTACGTAATAAAGTGGCGTATGGCGGGGCAACCACACGGAACACATTGGCGTCTGGCAAGTGTTGAACTTGAAATCGAAAGCAAAACCAAAGGCAATGGGAAAAGATAACAACAACAAACTAAATTACGATACTTAAATATGATTGTGGCCTACAGTCGAAGACTGAATGCACTTACTGTGCTGTGCCTGAGTGTAAAACTCTTACGTTAGAATGCTTTTCGCATTTCTTCTTTAACTATAATAATATTTAAATAAAGAATGTCCTTGAACACTATTTAAATATAAATAATATATAGATTATAGTTTCTAAAATATGTATTAAATTTACTAGAATAAATATTATAATATTTCATATTTGTAGCACTAATTCCAAGGCCATATTATCTATCCTGTAATTTACAATCATATTTTGCTATCTAATTTTTAGTATTTCTCCATATTTATTCCGCTTTTTTATTGCTTTATACGTTTACCTATTAATTTATATAATTATACAGTATTATTTGTATTATTGTTTTAAAACTATTTGATCTTCTAATCTTAATTGTTATCTCTTTTAACTCTTTGCTTATTTGTGCTGTAATTACATGAATAGAATTAATAAACATTCCCCATTTCACTGGAGTATGCTGCTATCTCATTCCATTCCATTCCCCATCTCTTTCTTGACTCAAGTCCTCACATACTTTGCCCTATTGGCACAGCCTAACACACTTCGTCTAGTCCCCACTGGAGTCTACGCATAGTTTAAACCTTGGCAAGGCCACGCGCCTGATCTTAACCATGCGCATATAAAAAGGTGTGCGTTATCGAAGCGTGGCATAAAACGGGGAATAGTACTTATACCCCAGTAAGCACCTCTACCCGCTCTACCTTCTATCTTAGCTGTCTTTCAGCCACGTGTTAATTTGAAAATAATGCGCTCAATCATTTTACCATTTCAACTTCTCCATGTTCCAAAAACAAACGTAAGTTTTTCGAGACTTTGCTGCGTTTGCCGCACTTGCCCCTTGGAAGTGCCCCGCCACCCGCTTTGCAACGTCCAGTGCGCTGGCTGATTGTCTGTATAATTACATAATATTGCATAATTTGCAAAGTACTTTGGCTTTGGGATTTATGCTCTGTTAGCTACAGTTCAAGTTATTGGTATAGAGGGCGTAAGTCCACGAGTCTGGCTCTTGAGTTGGCGTCTCTCTCTCTCTCACTCTCTGTCTCTGTCTCTATCTCTATATACAATGCTGCCTCATTATCGTTTTGTGCTGACCGGATCGTATCGGATCGTGGTCTTCTTCTCGCTTACTATGTTTTTTCTGTTTTCTTTTTTTTTTTGCGCTTCATTTTCGTTTTCATTTGGTTTTCTTGTTTCGTTTTCAGTATCAGTGCACAATGTAGTACTTAAATAATAGAAGTTTAATAGCGTTTTGTTTTCGGCGTACTTTGTCGGTATTTTGCCGCATTTGCAAGTCGTTAGTTTTGCTGTTGCTGTTGCTGCTGCTGCTGCTGCTTCTTCTTCGCTTTGTTGAACTACTAATGCATTCAGCTGTGTAGGATTTTCAGTCAAGGTTAGCCAGTTGTTTGTACTCGTACTTTAGTGCTAGTTACGGCGGGCGGATATAATGACTCGATGCACTGCGACGCAAGCAGTGGTGGCAGCATCTTTTGCCACAGAGAGGAAGTTTGTATTGTAATTGTTGTTCTTTAGGTTTCGTTCAAGTTCGTTGCCTAAGTCATTTGGCAACGCTGCAACCAGCGAAGTTGTAACTTGCAACTTGCAACTTTCAGTTCGCTAATTTCGCTCATTAATCATGAAAGCAAAACGGATTACACATGAGCACAACCCACCAAATCAAAGAGTTGTTTGCCAAAAGGCACAAACAACAAAAAAATAAAATAAAGTTATAGATGTCTGTGCAGCTGTTGCTGCCACAGGATGAGGCTGCATTTTGGGGGCGCCTGAAATGTATCTGCAAATATAAATGAAGTTGTCTGTCTGCGTGCAACTCACTCACTCACTCACTCACTCGACGATCAGCGAGCTAGTAAAGTCATCAAGCTGCAAGCAACAAGCAACAAGCTGCAGGATTGGATCATTGATCTTTTGGCACTCGACAGACATGCTGCCCCATGCCCCATGCACCATGCCCCATCGTGTGTGCCACGTTGCTGCCTTCTACACGAAATTATAAATAGTGCAAATGCGTGCAGTGCATCATCATCATTAGTTTTGGTTGCATTTTTTCGGCCAGGCCAATAGACTTGTCTAGCCGAAAGAGACAGAGAGACGGAGAGAAAGAGAGAGACCCTTACAGCTCAACTCAGTCAAGTTGCGGGGCCAATTATGTAACACAAATCATCTGTAGTTGTTAAATAGTTTCAATTTGTTTTGTTGCCTCTTAATTGCCAAGTGCAGAATTTAACATATCAAGTTCGTGTCCTAAGTCTTTCGTTTCGTTTCGTTGTGCCAACATTTTCTAATTGCAAGTTAATTTCTTGTGGCGTACATAAATTTCACATTCTAATTGAGTTATCAACCGCAACATGTACACCACACGAGCACACAAATTCCAACAAGGAGTCGCAGCGGCAACTACAACAGCAACAACAACAACAGCGTCGGCATGAGATGAACAACTTTTACAGCAACAAAACAGGCTACGCATGTGAAAAATTGCAACCGGCTATGGCTACAACCGCAACAACAACCATAGCCTTGCTGTAATTACATTTCGTGTGTGTATGTTGTGTGTGTGTGTGTGTGCTGTGTGTGTTTTTGAAATGCGGCAAATGCTTTTTGGGCTTTTGCTAATTTGCTCGCTGCTTCTGTTTTTTCTGCATTTTGGCCATGTTTAGCCATGGCTTTGGCTTATTTATTTTTAGGCATTTATAACTATTTTTTCGTTGTTCGCTCGTCTGCCTAAAGAATTTTCCAACAAGCCACCATACTGCAGCACGACACCACACCACACCGCCGCACCACCGCACCAGCGCAACCAGCTCAACTTTAGCTCGTAATTAATTTACTTTGTGTGTTCGCAGCGTCCAACAAAATATGAAAAAATCCATTACGCAAATGTTTATGACCAAAATGGTCAGCAGCCAGCCGCCAAGTTGCAACTTGCCACTGCAAGCGTCACTGCCTGCCTTCTGACTGCTGCCTGCTGCCTTCTGCCTGCTGCAATGCAAATAGAAAAGATGCCAAAGAGTTTGCAGTTTGCAGTTTGGAGTTGGTAGCTGCAAATGGAGTTGCCTGTTTGGCAGATGCGTGAGCCAAAGTCGAAGTGCATTTGACTGTAAGCCACCACAGTCAATTCCACAGTCAAGTGTCTGTCCAGTTTGGGGCATGCCACAGGCAACCAACAACCAACAACCAGCAGCAGCAGCAACTCAACATTGTAATGCGTTTCCCTGACTTCAACTGCCAATACGAATTTCAGTTGATTTTCACCCGTTGTTAAGTTCCTTGTTCAACTGAATGTTGTTGAGGGCGTGACAGTTGCACACACACAGACAGACACACAGACACACACACACACGGACACACACACCTCAGACACATGCAGTTTTGTTTGATTAGCTACAAAAATTGAAGTCAACAACGAGTGTAAATGGCAATTATCGCTTACAAAGTTACAAAAAGCTATCAAATTGCAACTGAGACTACTTAAAAACGGATTTGGATTAGAATCGTTTGGAATTCCAATATCATTATAGACAATCCAAAGTTTGCGCTAATGATACGTTGCCAGTTGTTGCTCCTGTTGTTGTTGTTGTTGGCTGATGAGAAGTTGATATAAAAAGTGTTTAACGATATATAGTTAAGTCTCTATTCAGCTTCTATGTCTAACTAACGGAAAGCAATGAATTGCAGCAGAATAGCTAAATAATATTTAAATTTATAGTATATAGTTGGAGTCGATTCGTTTCTCAACTGAATTTATAAATAAAGAGAGTTTTCACAGGGTATATATGCAACCGCTTAAGATATTTATAAACAAGCAACTCAACTCAATTTCTGCTTGCAACATATAAACTGCTTTAAGTACAATTGCTTAGTGGCCTCTTCACACATTTTCACATATTTCCAAGTGCACTGTGAGCTTGCCGGATTAGATTATTCATTTATTGCAATATTAAAACTTTAAAAACCAGACTTAATCTAAATCTTAATCTCTGCGCTGTTGCGTACGTTGTTGTTGGCTTCGTTTAAATCAAACATTTAGTTTATTGTCTCACATTTCAACTAATTAACACTACAGCCGAGTCCCGCCTCTTTTGGCAACCTCATTTCCATGGAGGGTAAAGGGTTGGGGGGGGCATCGTTATTACCGCCGACTGTTTCTCGGGGTAAACGAAAATCGGCTTAGAGTCATAAAAAACGCACTTAAATAAAATTTAATATTCAAATATTGACATTTAGTGGCATGTTAGCAACAACTTACGTGAGTTTTAAAACAACAACAATGAAATTTTCTAAATCTAGCTGCTCGTTCCATAGAAATCTATTTAAAATACGCAGTTTTTAGCATTCGAGACGCTTAATAATATTAACTAATTGATCTGCATTAATTTAAGTTGACATGAAGTCCACAAAAAGCAACAAGAACAACAACAAAAGCGCAGTTCGTAAAAACAAAACAGGTGAAGCGGCTGCCGTTTATGAAGATCCAAGCAACAAGTGTGTGTTGTCCGTGTGTGTGTGTGTGTGTGTGTGTGTGTGTGTATAGTGTGTGTATTATGATTATTATATTTATATCTACTAAAAATTATTATGACATCATTTAAATATTTTCGCCGCCAGTTGCTGTATAAACTGGTTTAGGCCACCGTTTCTGCTCTCTTCTTCTTCTTTCTAACGATCTTTATGGATTTTCTCTCTCCCCCTCAGACAGTAAAATGTATGGGTAATTATGCACGGACTTCAAAAACTCATATTTCATAAATTCTGCGCCCATTTGCGAGATGCGGAAGCGCTTTTAAATTCCATGTTGACTTTTGATTTCGTTTTTGATTTTTTAATTTTCATTACCTTGTCTTATCAATAATAATGATGCTGCTTCTTCTATAGTTTCATTTTTTTTCGTTAGGTTTATCAGAGATATAAAAAAAAAAATGGCTTTGCATTTGATTAGCTTTTAATCTTTCTGCATACCCTGTAAGCATAAAATGTGGCAAAGGGTTATCAGTTCTGCTGCTTCAGCTAGAGCAATTATCTATCTGTGTCTGTTTAGGCAAATTCTAATAAGCTATAATTTAATAACTATTTAATAACTTTAACTTATTATCCAATAATTTCTATATAATCGCTCGTTCAATGAAACTTCTAAATTAAAGCAAAACTAATGTTTTATATGCATCAAAATGCACTTTTAAATAATGCTTAGGGCATCTCAAAGTCTAGCACACTTGCGCAGCGCATTCTTCTGTGTGTGTTTTTGACTGTGGACCTCGTAAAATCGTTTTTATCTGATTTTATATCAGTTTGTCCACTTTTTAGCTCATAAAATATACAACAATTTTTGTCTTTTCTCATTATTATTTGATTTTTTTTTCTTATTTTCTTCTTTTTTCTTCGTTTTTTGAGTATTGTGTTTGGCGCTCTGCATTTATCATGCGTTTTAGGCTTTTGTGTTAAAATATGCGACGTTTAACGATAGAGCTTACAGTGGGACAACCAGACTCGTTATAAAATCAATATAATTTATATGATCTGTTGGATCACTGAGTTTGGTCTTATCTTAAGAGATTTAATAAAATGCCGCCAATTGGAAATTTGGTTTGGCCTTTGTTATGGAACTGTTGACGGAAAACTGGCGGGGATTATTAACTGAAGCTGTGCTTATAGGGAAGAAGTAGAGCGTTTGTAGGAAAACTCAGGGAAATGTTTTAAATATTTATATAAACTTGGGAAATTTAAAAGCTAAAATTATATGTGCCATAAATTAAAGAGAATTCTTTTAATAAAAGTATTCATTATTTATTAAAAAAAAATATTAGAAATATTATACATTCTTCTCGCATTCCATTAGCTGTACTTACCGCATATGGATTGTCCTGATTCATCATTGGAAATGCTTAAAGGTGGAGCTATTCTGCTCCCAACTGTGCGCTGCAAAATAATAATAAAAGATAGTTTGATATACAGTTATTTTTTATAATATATATTGCATAATATAAAATATTTTTTTTGTTTAACTTTTGCCATTTATAAAAGATGGTGAATGCGATAATTGCAGCAACTATTGCAATGTTAAATGCAAATTTAGAATTGAGGCCATAAATCTTCAATAATATTTCTACGATTTAAATGCTACTCGTTTGCGCTCAGCTGGTCTAGTCCTGACGCTGTTTTTGTCCTAAGAAGTGTGTTAACAACCCAACGACAACAGGTGTTTGCTCTGCTCAGGTTGTTATTGTTTCTTTAGCTGCTTTAGAAAACTTAACGCATTTGTACTAAATACTTTCACACTTTGTCTCACTGCTTTAACAGCATAGCCATGTGCACAGTGCAATAGGAAGCAGCATATGTTGTCTTCCGGCTGCATAAGGATGCTGCCTTTGTTGCAGTTGCAGTTGCATTTGCATTTACATTTGCCGTTGTGGTTGCCGTGGGGTGTTGCAACAACGACCTTGATGTGTTAATTTGTCGTTTAGCAAACACCTGGCCAGCTATACTAAGCACTCTATTTACCAGATTATATTGGCAGCTTGTTGATAAAATAAAAGACTTAGGCAACGAACTTGCGCAGCACCAAGAAGCAATAAGTTCGTTGCCTAAGTGTTTTCTTTAGTAGCAGCTAAAAAGTTCGTTGCCTAAGTCATTTCGTTTTGCAGTACCTCAAAATGTTCCATTTGAAGTGTCTGTTGGCTTAAGTAGATTGTTTGGGCTTATTTCAATTGGCTTGCCAGGCAAGATACCCTATAATGGATAATACTTTTCTTTAATTATATTTTCATAATTTATTAACCTTTAAATTTAGGCATAAAGTAGGCTATATACTTCTCGATAACTCTCTAACGTTTTTAGAAGATAATCTACAGATATTAACATATTAATTACATAATTAAAACTGCATTATAAATAGTTGAAGTAAGGCATGCTATTGAATTTGTACGAGCTCAAATTTAATTCCCACAGTAAAACTTATTTTTTATTTTGTAATCTACTTTACTTTTCGATGGTTGGTGGAGCTAATTCTACCCATTAATTTCTTAGATTACAGGGCATAATAAGTGCACGCTTTGTAGAACATGAGACCCGCAATTCATTTGCAATAACTGTGGGGCAATTGTCAATATTTGCGGCACATGCAAGCAAGCATCCAAGTCATCGTCAAACGCAAATTCTTTGATTACTAGGCTAGGCGATAGTTCGAAGGTTTTTGTAACAAATTCAAGCAAATAAAGCTTTACACGCTATTTACCTAATAAAGCAAATATGGCTACACTGTGCAAAATGATGGCAAAATATGCATATGAAGAGAGACGGGATATAACAGATAGATACATATATAGTTTAAATAATATAAAACAAAATATATACTAGGAAGTTCCTACTTAAAATAAGTTAAATTTATATCTAATGCTTTAATTTGCCATAGCAAATCAAATAAATCAGCTCAAAATCAATATTAACATTTAACTAAGAAAAAAAAAAAAAAAAATTATGCAAATCTTAAATTAAGCAAATTTGCTAATGCATATTTATGGAATTCCTAAAAGCTATCAAAACATAACGCTTTAAGTTTGCTTTAATCAAAGATTTTCATGTAAAAAAGTAGTTCATTAAGGATAATTATTAAATTTAGTACAGTAAACTAGATCAAGACTTCTTATCGTAAGCATAAATCAATTGTTTTGGCCAAGTTTGGAAAATATTAAATAAAACAGTTTAAATATTGAAAATCTGTTAGTTTCATTTTGATCTTATTTGAAGTATCATCTGTTTCGCTCAGTGTACAGGCTTTGCCTTACATTGATTCTGTTATATAGTCGTAAAGTTTATTTGCCTGCCCTTGTCGTTGTCCGCCGTTGTTATCGTTGTTGTTGTTGTTGTTGTTGTTGTTTGGTTGTTGCTGTTTTATGGCCACACTAAAAAGTGCACTGGCCAACAAAACTGAAAACTTTCTCACAGAAACGCCAATCGACAATATGGACAGACAGCCGGACAGACAGTTAGTCAGTCTGGCAGTTTGTCAGTTTGTCAGTTTGCTCAGCTTTTTGTTGTTGTCTTTTATCAGCTATCGCCATCTTCCCATTGCTCGTGTCTCTTATTGTTTTTTATTTTGCTTTTCGTTGTTGTTGTAGCTGTTGTTGTTTTTTGAATTTTAATGTTAATGAAATTCACATGTTTTGATTTTTATGCCATGCCATCTTTTATACGTATGATGAATGTATCTCAATCTATCGCATCTATAGCTCAAGCCGAAGCTCAAGCTGTATTCTCCCTCTGCCATCAATCTTCCAATCAAAAGTTATCGCCAGATACTGACTTTTTCTTCTTCTTCTTTCTATTCGATGTGATCTTATGGTTATGTTAATAGCTAAAATAGCTGCCCCTGTTTCTAGCCTTCTTTTCTAGCCAAATTATGAATGGACAGTGTGTGTTTAGCATGTCTATAAAATTGACTTTAAGCATAAGATTAAGATTAAGTTTAAGAAGAAGAAGAAGCATAAGAATCATACCTTTGAAATTGCTCCGAATTATTCTTAATCCAATAAAATGCCGTTCTATAGCTAGAGAATTTCCCTGCAACGTTTTTCCGTTTAACAATTTTCACGTATTTCAGCTACAAATTTTCGTTGCACACTGAACTGTTTGTTGTTGTTGTTTTTTTTATAGAAAAATCATTTAACTTGTGTCGTATTTATTTCACCTTGCGCCAATAAAACGTTAGTTGTTGTTGCTGTTGTTGCTGTTGTAACTGTTGTTGTTAGTCGTAGCTAAATTGCACTTGACTTTTAGAACTTTAGATGAGCGTGAAGCATGCACAAGTTGCACATACATACATATGCATATGTATTTAGTATATAATAAGCACATACTATATCGATCTCAGCTCGATAACTGAAACACACACGTCTGAGTATTGCTGTATGTGTGTGTGTGTGTGTGTGTTTGCTTGTGTGTATATAACACACACAGCGTGTGTAACTTTTCAATTTGCTGCCGTCTAATTTATATAGAACATTGTGAAAGATGAGTTATATTTGACTTGTTGTTCAGTTTGAGTTGCTCAAGTGCTGTTGTTATTGTTATTGTTGTTGTTGCTGTTGCTGCTGCTGCTGCTGCTCTTGTTTTTGTAGTTGTTGTCACTTTAGGCCACACCTTTATTTGGTGAAAAGGCACTTGGACTGGACTTGGACTCGGGCAAATGGCGAACAAGCGCGCGCCTCTGTTTTCTTTTTTATGACGATCATCCGAGTGTGTGCGTGTGTGTGTGTGTGTGTGTGTGTGTGTATTTGTGTAAAAGGTGTGAAAAGTAATACACTTTGCGGTTGCACTATGATTGTTATTACGCTATTTTGGGGTCAACGAATATTGCATAAGCCTCAAATGTATTGAAGTGGGGTTTGGGGTGTGGGGGTGGGCCGATAAACCGATAAGCCGATGAATTGATCAAACCGATAACCGATTAAAACAAATGTGGTACGCACGTTACGGTCCGTTTCAATTGTATCGTAAATATTGCCGACGACGCAGCGACGAGCGTGCGACATGCGATTCGAGCGTGCGAGCAAGAAGCGCGAGCTATCACTAAAGACTGATGTTAAACAGTTCTGCAAAATGCTCCGACTCTACGTATACCCCAAGCACCTGGTAGCGACGTCTGTTGCTGCTGCTGCTGCTGCTGCGGCGTCTGCGGCTGAGGCCTCTGCAAAATGTTCACGAGCTACAGAGATGCTTTGCAATCAACGGCGCGAATACGAAGCGACAGGCAGCTTCGGCTTCGGCTACCACACGGGGCTACCACACAACAACAGTAACAACAACAACACTGCAAGAAGCTACTACTATAAACAAAAACAACAAACTGGTTGTTGTCTCATCAAAGACAAACAAAGCAAAGAAGAAGACGCTCCCTTGCTCGTTCGTTCGCTTGCTTGCGCTCTCTCTAACGGTGCTGCACACAATTTGATGAGCAATTGAGTGAGCATTCAGAGAGTGAGAGAGCGTTTGGCTTGCGCGAGCAGCTTTGAGTGATTTTAACGGTTTACATTGTGCTGTTATGTTAACGCTTAACAGCGATGCGCAGCAGCGCAAATCAACTTTTATATCAATATGACTTTCAATTTAATAAATTAAAACTTTACTTAAAATAAACAGAATTAAAATGTATAAATTTAATTAAATACTTTATAGTTAAATAATATATAATATAAATAGTATGTAAATGCGCACTCGCACTCACTCCATTTTGTATTTCAAGTGTTAACAGCGAGCGGTGCCCTCTCTCTCTCTCTCTCTTTCTCGCTCTCGCTCTCAGGCTGCTGCTGCTCTCTCAGCAAGGCAAGCGTTACGACATTTGATTGGCTCGATTAACACAATCGGAGCACCTGGTTATAAACCAGTATAACAGCGCACTCACACACACACACACGAATGTAGCCGAAGATCGCTCGCTCAGACGCTCGCTCGTTTTGTCTTTGTTGCTATAAATAAAGAGCAGTTACGCTGCGCGTTTGGCCATTGGTTAGAACGAGAGCGCGCTACATGGCGTTGCTTTTGCTCGTGTGAACGCGAACTTATTTACTCATTTCATTGACCAATGCAGAGCACAACACACAGACACACACTCATTTAGTGGTATTCATATATAAAATGAGAGCGTCGCACATCAATGAGAGTGACACACAGCATGAGTGAGGGCCTGTGTGAATAAATGTGTGTGTGTGCCTGCGTATGTGTACCTGCATGTATTGATAAGACATTTGCTGCTTGGCTGGTCAGCCAGTTGGCCGTCGCATGTGGGCGTGGTCTATTTATGCAGCACAACTGTTGCTATGTATCGATCGATAGTTGTAGCGCTGCTCCCCACTCCATCTCTCTCTATCTCTTACTCTTTCACTCGCTCTAACTCGCTTTGGCGCTGTTGGCGTAAATAGTTTTATTTTCGTTTCTTTAGTTTTGCTTTTTGCATGTTCACGAACTGGATTCAATTGCCGTTGGCAGGGGCAACACTCACGCGAGTTTGTTAGTTAGTTAGTTAGTTAGTTTTGCCAGACTTCCCCATTGCTAACGGTGTTGAATTGACATCTACCTGTTCGTTTAGCTATTCCCCATCCCCTTGCCAACTACCACCTTCCACCTATCACCTGCCACCTCCCCTTTCCCCAACGTTTGCCTTAGCTAACTCACGCCATCTTTTTGCCATTTGCCAGTTGTCAAGCTGTCATAGTATTGATCGTTAAAAGCGTTATCTGTTGATAGCCATAAGACATTTTATGATATTAGTTGCATTGTAAACTGCACAACCCCCCGCCTTCCATGGCCCCCTCCATACACCAGTCACACCAGAAACACTTGTTCAACATGTCGCCGTTACGAACGAAGAAGATCTTCATATTGCCAGCTTCCAAAGTTGACTGTAACATTAAGTCAACCAGATTTATCGTTATATTTCCACTGTTTATGGAAACAATCAAGTTTATCAACAGAATAACTGGCATTTTGAGGTCAACTTAACGTAAAACATTAAATAGATTTCGCAATATCATTAATAAATAAATAATTTGCATTTAGAATTCCACAAAGTGATTTCTTAAGTGATTTTGCTTCATTATATTGATGTTAGTTAGTGTAGAAGTTCTTCTTCTACATCTTCAGTGAAGCACATAGCAGTTTACTACAAAAGAGTTTGACTGCATTCACACTTTTCACTTTGTCAGCTTCGCATTCTATCCAGAAATTTCCCTTTCCATATTTTGACTTATTCACAAAGTCACTTTCCTATCTCCGTTTGATAATGAACGCATTGCAGATGTTTTGCCCTTTGCTTGTGACAACTAGGGGCGTGACGCCAGCAACTATCGATGCTCAAAATACGTTTTCCATTTAAGCGCAAAACTTTACAGAAGTTAATCCAATTTGTCGAGTTTTCCAAATTTTATGATAGGCAACAAAACCCGCCGAAAACCCGCAACCTCGTTATCATGTGTTTTGTGTGTTTGTGCCTTTCTAACCCTTTTGACAATGTGAAAGGGTAACGACCAAAGTCAAACAGGCGGGTTGGCAACGCCCCGAAAAAAGAAAAAAGGGAAGACAGAATGAAGAACTGAGAATTCTCGATTCTCTAAATTTTAAAGGGGCTGTTAAACCCATTACGTTGCGTGGCAAGCACGAAGGCAAGAGGCAAGAGGCATAAGGACTCAACTGAACGCAGCTCGAGTTGGTTGCACATTTGTCGATTGTCGATATTCGGCGCTGCGGTTGCTCTTGCGGTTATCCTTTCAGCTACCTTTTGTCGGCAGGACATCGCACACCCGCACACACACACAAAACGATTCGATTTGGTTGCCTTTGACAAATTTTCATGCCTTAATTTCGAAATTTGCATATGGAGAGCGAGTGTGTGTGTGTGTGTGTGTGTGTGAGTGTGTGTGCCTTGTGCCCTGATGGCCTGGCTAATCCTTGCTGAGCAACAGATTATCCTTTGCAATTGTTTGCTTGATTTGTTTGTTATGGAAACGCAGCTACAGCAGCTCCAGCTGAGGCAGCTCCTTCTTCTACAGAAACTGCACACTTGCAAGTTGCAACAATGGAACGTGCAACTGCAACGGCATCTTCGACTCAGGGACTCGCCCCTTTTTGGTTACACTTTAATGCGTTCTAATGTATGTGACTTTTGCCCAGATCCTCACAAGAACGCGCCTCAAACATTGTTGCCGCCGTTTAAGTGACTTGGCGAAAAATGTTGTTGCCAGCTTTTGTCCTGTGCCGTCAATCAGGAATCATCAATCATTCGATGGGATCAATATAAATATTTCTGCCGAAATTAGGTTAAAGGCTTGCAACAGTGAGTACAACAACAACAAGAACAAGGAGAAGTAGTAGAAGAAGCAGCGCTACTTTAACATTCTGAGTTCCAGTTTTGAACTTATGTCATGCCAGAAAATAGCTGGGGTAGCCTCCTCTTGGGATCTGTTCCATGCCAATTGTATATGTATTTCTATATGTTTATACATATATATGTGTGCCTGTGTGTGAGTGTGTGTGTGTGTGTGTTTGTGCTTATCTGTATACAATAAATTAATTATAAATGCATTAATCACTGCCAAAAACTTTGACAAATACTGACATGAGCGTTCGTCGTTCATTTCATTTCGTCCCATTTCGACTCGTCTCTTCTTGCTTCCCCCCTCTCTCTCTCTCGCTCTCTCTCTCTCTCTCTGTTTTTCGCTCTGCCTCTCTCGTGATATGAAAACAAAAATTTAAAACACGTTTTCGCGCTTATTTCTGACTAATTTATGCGTTCAATTCGTCCGTTGTCTTCATACTCTGAGCTGATCAGTCAGTTGAATTGCGTCAATGCAGACAATGTTTCGTCTTAATTATACCCTGGATATTACCACTTAAATGGCTGCCAAAGTGCCGATAAGTGTGAACAATGCTGTTTACATATTTTAATTAAATAATGCAATTATTTTATGGCCCAGCGCAGTTAAACTTTTATTAATAAACATTTTAGCGAAAGTAGCAATTAAATTGATAAAAACAATATAATAAAAAGAAAAGTGTGACCAAGGCCTGCTGGTTTTAATTGGCCATAATATTATTTTTGATCATGCAGCTCTCTCAATTAATAATAATAATAATAAATGTGCTATATTCTAGATGTGCAAGAACGTAGACAAATGTAGAAAGGCTTTTAAGTGAGAAAAGCTTATTAGATGTGCTATAAACTTGGCTGGGATATGAATACATTCGACTAGAGTGACCGTGTAATTAGTCAGCTTACAAATGAATAGGTTTCAGGCTTAGAAGTTATTCTAAAATTCACAGTATTTCCAGGGTATGTAGCTGCTGCCAATGCTTACCTGTTTGTCGCTGTGCAAAATGCCACCTTTATTATTATTATATATTTTTGTTGGTCCGTATTATATTTTTTTCCGAATTTGATTTTGATTGAAAGCCCCCAAAAAAATTGATTTCCACCTTGCGGCATGTTTCACATTTGGCAGCTTTGTGCTGTATGCAAATGAGATCATTGATCTGTTTTGGTATCGCTTCGTTTTTGAAGACATCTAAAACTAAACCTAGCAATGAAAAAAAGATGAAAAAAAACAATAATAACAACAACATAACTCGAAACCAAATCACATTTGACCCTTAGGGGTCGCACATGCCAATAATGAAAACCGAAAAAGCAGGGAAAAAGCCAAAGAGCCAAAGAGCAAAAAAAAAAAGAAGAAATATAAACAGAAATGTTAATTTCCTGATATATACAGATAGATGTTGACTTTTTTGATGAGTTTTTGATCAAGATTCGCCTTTGTGTTGTGTCGTGTGTGACCGTTGCATGATTTTCCAGTTTCCAGTTTCCAGTTGTTTTTTCTGTTAATGCCGCGAATTCGAATTCGAATTTGAATTTAATCAAATTAATTATGTTTGTCAATGAATTGAGGCTTCTACATTTTTGGACATTGATAAATTGACAGATCGGATTGACTGAGCCACAAACAACAACAACGACAACGACAAATTGCTCCAAAAATCATAAAGATATTTTTGATATGACAACATTTGCATGCCACACGATCAAGTAGAAAGCTCAGATTATACCACATTTTATGGTTCAACTGGTTTTAGGGGCCCAAACTGAGCGAACCGAATGAAACTACTGTAAAAGCATTAAGAACAGCTTCCGTGTGACGACAATGTCTCTCGCTTTTCTGATGTTAGCCCATTTCCATTTCCATTTCCATTTCCATCTTCATTTCCATCACCCCCTCCCGCAGAATAAATGTCGAGCATTGTTGTGGCAACAAATCGTAAAAGAGACGCGCTTAAATACCAATTTAACAATTGTTCAACACTCTTCTTCACATCTGTGGGATCTGTGGGAACCTGCACAACGTTGACATCACACATGAGGCTTTCGAACCGATTTCAATGCGTAATTGTAACGTCTTTGTGGTTGTTATTAACACCTCCAAAAAAAAAAAAAATAAATAAATAACTCTGCCAAACCAAATGGACTATGAAATTGTCTCTCTCCTCTCCCCCCTCTGTGTGAGAGCAGACGAAGTAGGTGTCTCACCTCAGCGTTGAGCGTAAACAAAGCATTTGCTTCATTTTCATTCAACGGCAAACCAAAATGGAATGGAATTCGTGAATTTATGCATAATGGATGTACATTAGATTCATAACGCCGACAAATGAACACTGGACTCAACACTGCATGTGGAACTTGTGGCAGAAGTGTAAAATCTTTTTTTTTTAGTTTAGTTCAGTATTTGGGTTTGCTTCGGTTTCTTTTTAGTGGGTCATAAATGGGAAGATTTTTCACAGCTGATTGTGAGAAATGTGCCCCACTGAATGCCACAGCACTGTGGCAGGGTCCGAGTCTCAGTCGAAGTCTCAGTTTGAGTCTCAGTTTCAGTCACACTCTCAGGCCAAGTTCAATTGCCTAGTTTCAGAGTTTCAATCCCCAACTTCCAAGTTGGCAGTTTGGCCGCGGGGCCTAATTGTGATCTGCGGTATGAGGTGCTGCTATATACCCTGTAGTGAAAGTATGTAAAGAGCATGCTGGCTTATTATTGAAACCATTTCATAGGAAAGAGAGACTTGTTTTTAATAATAACGTTCATTGAACATTTGTTTTATAGAGAGTATCTATCAGGCTGCGCGCTTTGCAGTCACTCAACTTCATTATAAATTTGGTTATGTGAGAAAGTAGCATTGAATATGGTTGTTGTTGTTCGACTTCTTATTGTTGCTGTTGCTGTTGCTATTGAGGGGGGATAATAAAAGCACACAACGAGCTTCAATGTGGGGCGTCTCCCGCCAGCTTTGGTTGCAGGTGCAAGCGAGTGCCTTTGCCACTTACTCACTGTCTGCCATTGTAGATCACAACGAAATGAATCATATATTCATACGGTTGTACTATCCACAACCACGACTACAGCTTTAACTTCAACTTCAACTCCAGCTCCAACTCTGGTGCTAGAAAGAGGCGTTTTGAATATCGATAATAAAACGCATGGAAATGTATAAATCATATTTGAAAAGCTGTGGCAATTGAATTTTCCTGCTTAAGCAGCAGATGTGCATAGAAAATACTAAATAGATATATAGTTAGATTCATACATATATATATATGTATATAAGCAATTTGAAAGGTTTTGTTGAGAAAATATTGTTTTAAATGTGCACAATGCTGAACTTGACCCAATGATATTTAGTCAGACAGTCGTACTGAGGCCTGTGTCTTGATCTTGGTCTAAGAAAGTGCCACCAGCAGCCGGAGCAGCAGCAGCATCAACAGTTCCCAGCTTTAGAGTTGGCTGACAAATGACTAAGGTCGTATGCGGCCTTTGTCGAGGGGCGGTTTCAGTTTGGACGGGCGGTAAGAAGGTCGAGACTGCCTCTGACTTGTCTTGACTTGACTTCAACTGAGTTGAGTTGAGTTGAGTTAAACTGAGCTGTGCTGAGCTGAGCTGACTCCAAGTCTGCCACACACACCACAGCTGCATGTTGTGGCTGGGACGTCATCGCTGACTTCCAGCAGGTGTTCCGCTAGACAAAAGATGCACTCAACAACAACAACAACAACTACAACACTACAACAACAACAACAAATTGAAGCTGTTGATGCGCACGAATTCCGTTTTTAGCTGCAGCTTTTCGCGCGCTGTTTAGGCGCTGCCAGTTTTCCATTTTGTTGCAATAAAATTTTAATAAGATTTTTTTTTTTAGAATTAAAATACATTCACACACACACATACACACGTATGTTGTGGATCGTTAAAATCGTGATGCAGCTCGACCGTTTTGCCTCAACACTTTGAATCGATCGATCGATCGATCGAGCTCCATTTTTGTATTGCTTTTCGCATTCACATTTGCAACTCCTCCGATGGCTTCATCTCCCTCCATTGATTCCATTGATACAATGCTTAAATGTTTAAATGCTTAAACGCCTTATTGTTAATAGCAAATGCAAATTTTGTAATTTTTTTCTTTTTTCAATCATTCTTTATATTTATATTTACGTTTGAAACATTGTTAATGACAGTCGCGATAGTCGCAATATGAAAATGATGCACTTTTGGGTGTGTCGCTTGTGGCTATTAAAAAAATAAATATAATAAGCATAAGTTCGTAACTATTAATAATAATCTGCGCTTTGTTTCGTTTATGCGCGACAAGTATTGTGATCATTTGAATTCGGTAAATTGCTCAATAAATATAAATATTAAAACTGAAATATTTAAACCATTTTATTTTAATTATGATTTCATTTATTTATTTATATTATAATTAACAAACAATAGATTCATTAAATGTATAAGAATTTTATATTACATAATTTAATGTGTGAATTATATTTAATTTAATAAGATTAATATTGCGCCAACACTTTTAAATTGATATTATTATTGTAGCAGCTTAGACTTCGTATGAAGATCAGAATAATGAAAGCAATAAATTTTAATTATTATAATTTATATAGTATATTATAAATTATATTATATATATTCTAATTTAGAATCTTCAGCGTAATTCACACATTCTTATCTCAATATACAATAGAAAACTTCTTTCATAGTTTCAAGTTATATTACTCCGATTGTTGGAAACTTAACTCAATATGTTCTTCCAGCTTTAGGGCTCTGATCCTTCTCACTCTCGCTCTCTCTCTCTCTCTCTTTCTATCACTCCCTGTCTCTCCCCCCCTTCTCTCTCTCTCTCTCTCCCTCTCTCTCCCTCTCTCTACGTTATGACTGCTCCCAACTCATACTAAATGATGATGACAGCCTAATTTCAGACAAGCCGGGTAATTAAGCGGGACAAGGTAACGGGCAGGGGGAGATAGCTAGATAGATCGATCGAAAGATCGTTCGGTGTGGTATTTGGTGTATTTGTTGGTCATTATTTCGGTAGCCAGGCCAAAACGCAGTTGGGTCTAATGACTGTATCAATGTGGTGTAGTCCCATGTAAAAGATACAATTTATGTGCATGTTTGTTTAGCGGACATGTTGCACGTTGCACGTTAGTTTAAGTACCGTGTGAGTGAGCATGAAATTGACGCAGGACTCACAGGATGCCAACTGTGCGTAACATATGTGCTGACTTTAAAATTTCCCAACTAAACCGGAAAAGCAGAAGAAAGTATTGAAGTACGATAAATATAACTAATTTCACTTCAAGATTGTGGCATGAGTAAACTAGCTAATCGCTGGCAGGAAGTTTGAATTGCCAACTGCTGGAATTGTTGACATGTGACAGGACTTAGGACATAGGACAAGCGACGACGACAGTCTAATGTGAATTTAAATAAGCCTTCTGTTCGCTTTTTTTTTGTGTTTAACGTTCTTTTGTTTGCGGTTTACAAATCCATCGACTTCTCTCAAGTCTCAATCACTCGTCGTGCTAAGCACACGCACAGCGGCTTAGCCACATTTGTCAGTTTGCTTTTGACCATGGTCGATGATCCTGGGCAACTCCTAATTACATGCGTGAGCGCTCTAAATGCGGCAAATTGCCTGAAATATGTGAAAATATGGAAATATTTTTGCTTGTTTAGGCAGGCGATTGGTAATTCCAATTGTTGTTATTCTTTATTCTTCTTTCCCGTTCTTCAGTTTTCTATTTCGTTAGTTTTCTGCTGTTTTTGATTCCTATTTAAACACACACGACACACGCACGTCGCAGATCGCTCATCCAGCAATGATCCTTGAACATGAAACGATCTTTGGGCTTAGGCAGGTTTGTTTGCATTTTGCAGTAAATCTTTTTCCTCTCTCTCTCTCTCTCTCTCTCGCGACTTTAATGATGCCCTTTCTTGGCCACGCCCACAACTGGCCAAATGCTCATCATAAATTTAATTTTCAAATGCTCAGCACAAAAGTGTTGACGGCAACATTTGATGGGCGACTGAATGGCAACAGCTGTTGGCCAACAGGATTGAGTGGGAATGGGAAAAGGACAGGGAGTGGCAGAGGGGCAAACGGCTGTGTGTGTGGCCAGCTAATTGAGTGACCAAGCGTGAGGGTCAACAGATAAAACAGATGAAGCAGCAGCAGCAGTTAAAATACATCTTAATTGGTAAGAAGACAGCAGAAAGACTAACAAATTTGATGGATAAACTGAAGGATATAAATATATATATAAATAGAAAATGAATTAATACTTTTAATATATTTTTATTTATATTTAAAAATATATTACTAAATTCCCTATTTGAAGCTCTTCTCTGTAGAGACTGTAGGTCATTAGGCTTCAGACGCCACTTGGGCAATATACGTATGCATAGTCCATAGTCGGTAATCCATAATAGTGCGATCATTATAATAGCATCATCGTTTATTTGCAATCATGCGGCACATTGATTAATAAACTGATTATTCATAAGCCACAAGAGGCAGCTTCTTGTTAATGAGCCATGCGATGAGTTAAGCCTGCGCTTCACATCATGCGGTGATAAATTCACGTTTCGTGTGAAGTTTGATAGCTGAGGTCATGCCATGGATTTATTTCCATAGCTCATATATCATGCGGGTCCAACAAGTTATTAACGGGGCGGTAGCTAACACCTGCGTATTAGCTGAATTTCCGCATTGCTTGGCCCCAAAATAATCAAAATCAAAATTCAAATCAAAAGAAACAAAATCATAATCAAACTCATAGACAGTCTGAGACTCGAAGAAGTCCATTCACTGCCCCAGACATTGACCCAATCCAATCAGTTATGACCACGTTATGATATACTAGTATTTTCTCTTTTTGTTCCCAATAATAAATCAAATGCTCTTTGGCTATGATGACTTTGCGTGGGAATTGAAAAACACAGCGAAATAGTTTAAATATAACGAGAAGGTGAGCAAACATCTAACAGAGGATAAACAAAAGGTAATCAATTAAATTTGTTATCATTGTGGTGCATCAACGATTGAAAATGAAATGGGCGCCACACAAAAATCAACGAGAAGACAGCAGGTGACGTTGCCGCAGACTGACATACCCTGTAAAGTCGCAACAAATATATTTATTAATTTAAGACACGAAAAGAGTTGCAGTTATTTAGAAAATACACTTTTTCTGTTTAAATTGAATGTACTTAATTATTTAATTTAATCATACAATTAATAATAATTTATAAACATTATGCTGTTATTATTTTAGTTTATTTAATTAAGCAATAAGTAAATTAATATAGCTTCAAAGCACATTTCAATTATGACTCATCACACCTTCTTGTTGTAGCTCCCATGCCAGGGTATAAATATTGAAAGTGTTTTGCCTCAACTCACGAATTTCTTGTACCTTTTGGAATTGATTTTGTTATTGTTGTTATTTTTTTTTGTTATTATTATTATTTTTTGGCAGGAAACATTTAAAATTGGATTGCTCAAACAGATGAATTGGAAACGAGCACTCAGTGTGTATATGAATGATTGAAAATGCAATTACAAATCATTGACAGTTTGTTGTACTAATTTCAAGAGAGTTGGAAAGAGAGAGAGAGAGAGGGGGTTCTAAAAAGAGCGAAGCTCATCAATCATGTTTACAAGCGCAGAATGCGATCCTGCAGACAATGCTACAAAATTATATCATGTGTTAAAAGTTATGACGGATCATCGAAGGTGTAAAGTGTCTGAGGGGTAAGCTACAACTGTCTACCTTCCCTTTTTTTTTTTTTTTTTTGCACAGCTTGACTTTAACCCCTCGCCGCCCCTCCCTCGGCAGCCCCCAACCCTCAGCACTTTCCAAAATCATTACTCATCAGAGTTGACGACGCATTGTTGATGGGATTTCCGTTCTCTGAAGGTGTAGCATTAAATACAGAATTACAGAAATACAATAATACCAACAACAACAACAAAAGAAGCAGAAGAAGAAGAAGAAGAAGAAAGTGTAAAAATAACGCCCAATCAAAGCGTGGCAAACAAAAGGATCTGTTCAATATTTTTTTGATTTTGATTCGATATTGACAGGCGAGCATACAAATTGCCTGATGATGCGACTCACAGACTGACAGACACACTCAGTTAGCCAATCTCCAGTTGTTGTTATTGTTATAAATTAGCTCAAACTTCAGATACAACAATGCAACACGGCCATCAATCATTGAAAGTTGAATAAAAATATAAAATAATAAAAAGAAAAAATGTAAATATATATAAATATATACAAACTGAATGCGCAGTTCAAACACGGTTCGTTTAACTGCCTCAGGCGATAGCAGCGCATCAATGAGGGACATATTGATAGAGTGAGAGAGCGAGAGAGACAGAGAGGGAGAGGAGAATTGGCATCTGGTTTGGTTTTTGGCCATTTAGTGTCCAAATATGGCGACGATGAGCGGAGTCAGTAGTTCAAATGTCAGCAGCAAAGATACTACTTCAAAAACAAGACTTGCCTGCATCTTGAAGGCTTCATCTCTCTCTCTTATTGCCAAACATCATCTGCTGCTGCCACCTTAATTGACTTTACGCAAGAATTTTTGCCAAAAATTAAAGAAGAAATACTAGAAAATTATCATGCATTGTCTATCGCTTGGCTGTCAAAGCTCAATATCTGTGACTATCAATTGTTTTCACATCTGAGTTATCTTTTTAATTTCGCGCAACGCTCCACGCTCCACGCTAGATGCTCCACGCTCCACGCTCCACGCTGCATGCTACATAATTTCGACTTGCAGTTTGGCCTGACCCGGGTCAAAGTTGAGAGTGCCATGTGTGCCCTGTTGCAGTCTTGTTGCAGTTGTTGTTGTTGCTGTTGCTGTTGTTATTGCTGGACTGGTCTACAGGCTCTGGCCACATTTGCTAGCCAATTCGCTAGCTAGCCAGCCATGGCCAGCCATGTGTGTAAGTGTATGTCGCGTGTTTCATTAAGGCGACAAACAACAACGAAACCTCCAGCAGAAGCAGCAGCATCAGCATCAGCAGCAGCTACAAGCCCAGACCTGGCCTCAGATTTCCAGCGATGATCATCCACGTCGTCGTCGTCGACGTCGTCGGGCATATTGTGACCTCAAAAATTGCGAAAAAATAACGAACGTGCGGTAAAAGCGTCGCCAAAGCTACACACAGAAAAATAAAGCACAGACTTCTTATTCTAACACCTAAATATGCCCTATAAAGCAGAAAGTGTATATAATAAATTAAGTACAGCAAATAATGTATTTAAACTTTAACTATATTCATTTATTAAACAAATACTTGTCAATTCTTGAATTCAAAAGGTTTTTCTTTCAGGTTAATATACTTTAATGTTTTCGAAATTATTGAGGGAAAAACTTACGTAGCAACTCAATTTTTAAATATTTAATATATTAGTTTTAAATGATTTTAAATAAAGTAATATATATTGTTAAAATGTATTGAATTCTAGAACTTTAAAAAAAGATAAACTCTTCAGTTAATATTTCTCTAGAAAGAAATTGAACACAAAGAGACAACACTTGCTGAAATATTTATACGCAAAGCTAATTCTGTAGAGAAATAATTTTGATTGTAATTTCTCTAAAAATAAATAATCTATTAATATCAATTAATGCCTTGTTAATATCTCTTCACTGTAAGAGATTATAAACATTTCCTTTAATTAAATTTCTCTAGCGAAATATGTGTATTCTCTTATCTCTAATCTATTTCGTATTGCCAAATAATAATCTATTTTGATATTCAAATGCTAAGCCCCACTTACATATTTCTCTTAGTGCACACTTACTGTCTCAGATGCAGCCAAACCTCTGTGTGTTGGCCTGGCCAAATGGTCGGCAGCCTCCCAGTTTATTTTTTTTTTTTTTTTTTTTTTTTTAGTTTGGCTTTGCTTTTGGCCTGGTAGTTACGATGCGCATTGTGCCACACCTGTTTCATGTTGCAGGCTCTTGGCTAAGGCTGTGACTATGGCTGAGGCTGAGGCTGAGAGCGACTTCGAGTCCATGGACATGGGGACAGAATGGAGCAGAACCAGCCGCCGCCTTGTGAGAATCTTTTAGCCATGTGTGTGCACAACAATTTTTGGTCTCTAACTGACCTTAGAGCGCTTGATGTTGTAGTTGTTGTTGTTGTTGTGGTTGTTGGTAACGCATTTCTTTTACTGCTAGGCGGTGTTGGTGGCTGATAATGATGGACTGTATTAACCGTTACCTGGCTGGTTCGCGAGCGGCTGTTTGGCCCGTACGACAAGCATTGGCAATCAGTGGACATTTTGATATTTGTTTTTGCTCTTTTGGCTTTTTGTTAAATTGTGTTTTTTTGCTGTTGTTGTTGTTGTTGTTGTTGTTGTTTTGTTTGCTGGCAATTTTCATCGATTGCTTTCACTCTTTAACAATCGCCCGCGTGGAAACCCTACGCCAAACAATTTGAACTTGTCAAGGCTAATCAGTTTTCCTTTCATTTCGACGGACATTTACAGACAATGACGTTGATGCATGGCCATGTCGAGTGCCACAACACAACCACCACTGACAACAACAACAACAATGGCAACTCTTTGTCGCAATTATCAAAAAGCGCGCAAATTTTCACACGCAGCCTATCATGGCACAGAGATACTCGTACTCGTTGCTGATCATCTAAGTTGTCCACACATTGGCACTAATTACGGCTCATTATAGTGACCAAAGTGTAACATGTTGTCAGCTGGAGGACAACAGCAAACACTCCTCACACTCCCCTGCTCACCCCTTCCTCCGGCATTCCTCTTTCGAGACCCCATCAGCCCCACTGACGACCAACGACAATGACAACAACAGCGAGTGGCAGCAATTACAAGCTGCAACATGCAATTTGCGCTTGCAACACAAAGTCGCAGCTCGACTACGCTTTAAGAATCAATTTCGGTAGAGCAGTGTAGCAGACTTGGCAAAGTCTTTGTATAAATTGTAATTAAACAATTAAATAGATAGATAGATTTCTAAGAGGTAACCAAACGATAATTATCGATAAGAATCTGTGGATATTTGATAAAAAGCAGACTTCCCTGAAATGTAAAATATGCAATTAAGACAATCCTTAAATTGTTGTTGATGTTGTCTTTGTCATGTTAGTAAATCTGTCATCCTTCACCATAATTGAAGTATTTTCTAGAGCAACGATTCTGCAGTAGGAGTTTGTTCTACAACTTTCACAAGTGTCATGGCAAAGTGCATGGACCGCGTTTTGGGTGTAAGACAAAGACGACTCGTGGCGCACACACACGCACACACACAGCGAGCAGCAGATCTGAGGCAGGCATCTAAACACCTGACAGTTGTTGTCGAGTGTTGGCGCTATAATGTGGCCAAACAGACAGTTGGTCCACGCTGTTGTTGCCATTGTTGCCTGTCAGTGTTGTTGTTGTTGTTGTTGTTGTTGGCGACGTCTGGTTAACCATTTTTGGCAATGATGTGGCCAAGTCTAAGTTTAAAAAAAAAATCAGAAATCTAAGTGAATTGAAAGTGCATACGCAACGTTGCAACACCACCAACACCAACACCAACAACAATAATAACAACAAATTGTGGCAAGTGGCAAGTGGCAAGTGGCAAGCCAAGGTGCCAACAAGAGCATAACAATTAAATTCTTCACTTATTATTGTTGCTGCTGTTGTTGTTGTTGTTGTTGTTTACGAAATGTCAATTGAGTGGAAGAGTCAAGAGACGTTCTTCAATTAGCCCCAGTTATCCATCGATAGTTTCCTAATGATCATCATAGATGATCATGATCATGATAGCGTAGCTTAGACCGAAAGCCATTCAAGGTGTAAGCGTGTGATACTCTCTCACTTGAATATGTTTCGAATACCCAAATCACTTATGAAAATCGTTCAACATTTCGAGTGCTGACGAAAATCGCCAGCGAACCCTTGACAAACTGTAGAGAAGCAGCAACAACGCGAAGATCGGTGAGAAGAGAAGCGAAGAACAGCAATCGATCGTAAGCTGATCGTAAAGACATTGCCTCGTTCAAAGTTCGTGTCAACATCATCAATTTTGATCAATATGTATTGCCCATGATGAGTACTCATACTCATACTCATACTCATATTCATACTCACAACTGATATTCATACTCGCTGTACGTTTATCTCTGTATTGAAGCTGCCTCTTCCACTCCCACACAGCGTGCCTTTGGGGTCCGATCGTGGTGATCGGGTTCGTCTAACGTTCGGCATATAGTCGACAAAAATATGGTAAATTACAATTATTAGGCATTTGGCTTGTTTGTTTATTGATCGCCGTATTGAGGTTATACACTAAATGATACATCGATCGCTCTATTCAAACGATCGTTCGCTTCGATCGCTCGATTGCTCGATCTCTCGGACACCAAGTGAAAATCGTTGAAAAGAAATATCCAAACTAAGATGTATGAAAATTGCTGCCTAAATGGCCAGGCCATAAGACACGATCACCGATCGACTGATCAACTGATCAACTGATCAAGTGATCACGGATCACTTTCTATAGAGGTTAAACCTGATCGCAATTGGTGACATGTATGATGTGTTGTTCTGCTGACCTAGCTCAAAGCAATTATCAACTTCAGTCATGTGATCGTTGCCAGTGACCGTTTCAAGTGCCTGTCCAAGTTCAAACACTAGTTATAAGTGACGCCCTAAAGGCAAAGATGCCTTGACCGGGCCCCAGCCCCTACCAGGGAACGACCCTGTTTAAGTTTATAAAAACTCATTATAATGTCTTATAAATGCACTTGTATCAAGTGGGATTTCTTGATTGCCGTAACGTACATCGTACACAGCTTTGCTTTGCTCTGATCCGTTTTCTTGCTCTGCTCTTGGCCTTTTGCTTGTGTCTTTGCTGCTGCTGCTGCTGCGGCTTCTTCTTCTTCATTGTCTTGTTGTTGCAACAACTGCAACTGAGCTGGCTCTTGCTCTGGCTCTTGCTCTTGCTTTGAGTCTCGGTCTGGGGCTCCCATGCTCCTCAGCGTCATCGTCGACTTAGACACATAGTTCGCTCAAGATCATAACATGACCTTTTGACTGGCAGTGATTTCTACGCCCACGCGTATAAACCAGACCCAACAGCAACAACAGCAACAACAACAACAACAGCAACAATGAGTCGCCTCTCGGTTAACTTTTGCTGTTTTGCTGTGGCTTTTTGTGGTTTATGTATGTTTATGGAAAATGGGTTATGAGATATTTTTTCCTTTTATCTTTTGGCCATTTCTATTTGACCATGGGAAATAAATTTCTGAGTCAGTTTCTTATATCTTTTTGCCTTTGCCTTTACCTTTGGTAGGTTGCTCCCTCTTAATCGAGTTGCATTCCTTTCGCTTTACAAACGCTAAGGACGTTCCGCATTTTACACCTACGCATTTCAAACTTCGACTCCCTCAAACTTTCAGCTATAATTTTGATCTATTTGATAATGTTTGGGCTCGGGTTGGACTTGTTGCTGTTACTGTTGCTTAGGTTGTCTCCCAGCGACATATTTGCATAGCTAACGATATATGCTATTAGTTAAAGTTACACGAGTTAACAAGCTATAGGTATTTCAGTTAATATAAATAAATGTAAGTGCAAATGGGGTTTCCAATTCCTTCTCAGACTTCCCCAAAGCGAAACATAAACATCTTCCTTGCAGCTGAATTTTATAATAATAATTAAGATATTTTATTATTTTCATCTCTTTATATATTAAACAATAGCTTAACTTTCATATAAATCTAAAAATATAAATTAATAATAAATATTATCTGAATAAATACAAATAATTAACAATCTAAGAAATGGAAATAATAACCAACTACTTTAGATAATTTTTGAACTATTGCCATGTTGAGCAGTGTAATCAATAGTAGTCAATAACTGGACAATACTGTAATACGGTTTTAATATATGCAAATGCCTATTTGTATAACCCCAATGAGACTATTTTTGGGGTATCTGAACCCGAAGAGAGCAGACAACAATTTAAATAGAATTGGCATGTGGCACGCGAAGCGCACACTGCACTCCCTCTTCATTCATTCCCCTTCCCCCTTGCCCACTCCCCTGCCAACAGTTTGCTGCGCATGGTAGCATTAACCCAGTGCGCGTGGAGTGCAAGGACTTGGCCCACTCCTTGCCACCTTTTTGCACAGTCATTGAGGAAGTTATTTGTTTACACGTGTTTCGGTTGCCAGGGTTACCACGTTTCTGGCCAGGACATTCCAATGCAAAACAAAATCGAATGTCGCGAGTTTGATGGAATTTCATAGAGTGTCTTACATTCAGTAGTTGTTTTAGCCTTGCACCGCGGTGGTGGTCTCCAGGTCCACCTGAACTCCGCAGTGTTGTCTCTTCGTTGTGTGACGTCAATTGTGGTGCAATGAACTGAATGTGGCAGCCAGGATATGATTACGGGGCCGGAAGCAAGACAAACACACAGGTTGTTGGACTTGAAGAAGCAGCAATGGGCTAAGGAACGTGGTGGGTGTCTAATTTGTCTATTTTGACCACAATCCACAAACCTTCTCTAATGTATCAACTTCACAGAGGAAATCGCTCGCATGGATCAGATGTATCATCATCAGCACACTTCATCCACATCGCACCACAAAATCGAACGCACCTCGATACGCACCTATTACTCCAATTTGGATCTCAGCCAGAGCTCCTCATCGAATCAAACCACCAGCCACAACGCCCGCCAACCACCGCCACCACAGAACATGCAACTCCTGGTGCGTCAACCTCCCGTCGTTCCCGATTATCGCCAGATGCAGCGACAGCGTAGCGAGGATTATATGAATCAATTGGAACGCTACATTGATGATCTGGATGTGGATGCGGATGTGGATGCTGATACGGATTTCCCGGATGATGAGCTGCTCTATCGTCGCAATCGTCGTGGCAGTTACGCTCCTGGAATGTCCGCAAGACAGTTGCCGCTTCAGGCGCCCGGACGCTATGTGGAACTTGTGCCCACATCCCTGCAAACGGCAAAGGGACGCATGCAACATCCAGGACAACAACAGCAACAGCAACGATTGAGGAGTCCCAGTTTGCCAGCGATACGGCAGCGGGATTATGTGGTGAGGCAACAGCAAAAGGCGGCCAATCAACTTGACAACGTGAAGGGAACAAACATTGATCCTGGTAACGGCAATCGATTAAACAATCCAAATGCGAATCCCAATCAAGCGCCAGTTGTCGGTTGCCAGGAAGAGGACACTTCCGGCTATCTGAGCGATACGCCCAAGAACACCCACACTCCAGACATTTGGTATAACGACGCTGCCAGCCAAAATGGGAGCATTAGTGGGATGGGAAGTGCCAGCCAGGCCGATGAGAGTCTCCTTAGTGCAGCAATTGCTGGAGGTGTAGGAGGCGGAGGCGGAGGCGGTGGCGTTGGCGGGGGGTGGAGGAGGTGTTAGACGTCTAAGACGATCGATACAGGGTGCAGTCATGCCCACTCCAACGCCCACACCTGGCACACAGGCAACACCTCAGGCGAACAAGTGCAAACAGGCATTGAACCATGCATATGTCATTAAGGGACGACGTGTGCCAGGGCAGGGTCACAGCTATGAGCCCCTGGCTGCCGATGGTTACCTCGCCGATGGGTGAGTTGACCAACTTTTATCTTAACAAGTTAACAAGTCATTCTCAAGTGAATTGTTAACAGCTTGAACACATTATAGCCATTTACAGTCGCTTTCATTTGTTATTAAAATTGAAAATAAATTCTAAAATATATAATTATTTTAATTATATTATTATTTATTATCCGTTAAATTTGATTATGTTTTATTGTTTATATTAAAGTTATTATTATTATTATTATTATTTTAATTCATAATAAATCTAATTATTATTTTATTTATTTTAATATATGTTTTAAGTTTATACATATTATAAATATTTTATATAAATTTTATATTAATATATAATTTACAATTTTATTTGTTGAATAAGTTAGTAATATATTCACTAAAAATCTGTAAGAAGATATGCTTGCTTCATATTACACACATTTGCTGAATTTTATTAACATTAAAAGACTGTTAAATATTGTATATTATTAATTTAACTTCTTTTTCATATTTCTTAAATTGGAAATTCTGATTTTAATGAATTAGCTTCCTTTATATATATTTCAAGATTTATTTATTTATTCATTTATATAATATCTTATATTGCTTATTTTATTAAATTCATTTTAATTATATTTTCTTAATTATTTATTAAAAATCAATTCTATTCTAATAATTATTTATTATATTTATTATTTAAACATAACAGTGCTAAAATTTATTTAAAAGTTGAATTAAATTAAAGGATTTATGTTTTACATATTTAAATTCAATAAATTAATTAATTATCTATAAGCGCATATTAACTTAACAATTTTCTTTTAATTTATTTTTATTTATTTATTTTTATGTACATTTACTGCTGTTCAATAATATCTGTTTGTATTTACTTATCTCTATATCTAATGCAATTTTAATAATTTTACTTATACTTAAACATTTACTTATAATTAAATATTTAATTACAATAATTAAATTGATATATAATTAAGAGTCTATTAGTTGCAAGTTAAACTGAATATTGCTAGTGTATTGAATGTTAAAATTGCTCTTGTTGCAGTTGTTGTTATCTGGGCGCACCGTCGAGTTCATCGAACATGAGCCTCAGTCGGGATGTGTCCACGTCGAACACGTATCAGGTGCACATCAGCAACACCTCGGAGCAGGGTGAGTACTACGTCCACGAGCAGCATGAAAGGGAACGCGCCCGCTGGGCCAACTACAATGCACAGCAGCACCAACAACAGCAACAACATCAGCAACAACATCAGCAACAACATCAGCAACAGCAGCAGCAGGTGGTGATGCCACCGCCGGGTTGGCTTAATCGTGGCATGCACGATCTAAAGGATAGCGAGGACGATGTGCAATCGGTGCAATCCTCGTCCACCTATTTGCGGGGACAGAATGCACCTCTGGATGAACACACTCTTGCCGAGCGCATGGATAAGCGTCGCAAGGCGGCGGAGTATCATAATGCGATTAAGAAGCAACTGCACGAACGGGAGCTCATCCGCAAATGGGAGTTGGAGCGGCATCGACAGGAGGAACAGCTGGAGGAGCAGCGGATGCGACGGCAAAAGCAATTGGAGAGTGAGCGCTTGGAGTACGAGCGACGGCAGTTGCAGGAGCGTGAGGAGGTGCAGAAGAAGAAGCAGCAGGCGATGCTGGATGCCATTGCCAAGGCCGAGGTGGCGGCCAAAATGGAGAAGCAAAAGAAGCGCCTGAAACGTGTACAGCCCACGGAGAAGGGTAAGACACTGGAGCAGACTGATAAGCCGGAACTATTGCAAGTTCTCTCGGTGGAGGAGGAAGATGAGCAGCTGGGTCAGGAGGAGATTGCCGAATTGGACACTGCAGCAGAGACAAGTACTTACACGCCACGAGCAGCAGCTCCACCAGCTTCGGCAGCTGCCCCAGCCCCATCTCTCGTCACGGAGGAGAAGGTGCTCATTGGCACGCCCATAAATCTGAGACGCACCATCACAAAACCCATCAAGCAACCCGCTCCAGAGACAACCAATGACCCCAAGGAACCCACAGCCTTTCTCAGCGAAGAGAAGGAGAATCTGGCGCTGCTTATGCAGCCGGCTACGTTGATTCCCTTGCCCGTAACCAGCGATATCTTTGGACTACAGAATGCGATAGGGAATCTACAGATTGCCACCTACTTCATGCAGCAGCCACAGATGAAGCCACCCTCAACAGGCATGGAGCAATGCTATTCCAAGGCAACGATGACACAGAGAACAGATACCTCGATCTGCACGGAGGATGGCTATCAGGCGGAGAAGGAGGAAGAGGATGAGGAGGTGCTGCATACGGCGCGTTCTGGACGCACGGCTCTGGAGACGGCCAGTGGTTGCTTCTCGCCGGACTCCCTGGAAGTGGACATAGCGCCAGTGATCAGCGAGCAGGATAAACTAGCATTGATGCCATTGAAGACGCCACTTCATGCCACCATAGGAGCCACATCCGCTGGCAGGCAACGGGGCGGAGGTCAAGCTGATGTGGAGACCCAGACAGAGTTGCCACTCAACTGTGACCTGTGCCTGTTCCACGATAACTTCTACAAGGTGTTGCTGAAGCGTGAAGTGTCCACGACAACCACAACACAGACATCCAAGACGCAAACACAGCCTGCCAAGGAATCCGCAGCAGAGAAGGATCACGAGACGACAACCACAACGACAACAACAACAACGACCACATTCAAGGCAAAGAGCAAGGACAAGGAGAAGGAGAAGAATAAGAAGAACCTAGGCAAAGATAAGGATGCTAATAAAATGGACGATCGCCCCAAATGGGGTGTCAATCGACCTGTTGTCCAGTATGTCAAGGCCAGCGATCGGGATCCCTTCTGTCTGCGCAAGAAGAAGAATCACGTGGCCATCGCAAAGCCACCGCGTTCCCAATCCATGGATTCCCGCCTGGACGCGGTCGTTGTGCTGCCCGAGGATCAGCTGAGCAACGGGGATGGAGAGACCATCATAACGGGTGGCCAGGAAGAGGAGGGCTTCCTACTCAAAGCCCGCAATGTTTGCACCGAAATTCTACCCATTAAAACAGATGAAAAGGGACGCATCTTCCTCAACTTCCGGGAAGCCAGCGCCATTATGAACGAGGATGAAATTAAGGATAAGCTGAGACAGAAGTACTTTAACTTTGGTCGCATCCTGCCTAGACGTAGCTGGGCCTCGGCAACGCAACACGGTCTGCCATTCAGTGTGACCGCAGCAACAGCTACAGCTCCCCCAGCAACAGTTGCCACAGTCGGAGATCTGGCAGATGATTGAAACTAACGCAAACACTAAAACTAATCATACTACTAACCCCAATCCAACATAACAAGATTTCTACCAGATGCACAGACCAGAAAATAAATAACATATTAAGATTTTCTTTATAAAATTAAATTCTTGTAATATTAATAAAACATTTTGGACAGATGTGGAAGATTGAAGCAGAAGATTGACAAAATTAGGGATACCAGAGAGAACTTACGAAGGAAGTTAAGCGGAAGATATTGTGGACTTGCAATGTTAGAAAATGAAGAAGAATGCACTCAACAGACTTGTAGGGCCACACAATTTCGTATAAATATAATAAAACAACAAATTTGACAAGAATTCAAAGATTTTATTATCATTAAATAATGTTTAAATTCTATCAACATATTCGATTCGTATCAATTAATATTGCAGATTACGAAACTTTAATTTCTATAATTAAAAGTAAAAATAAGCGAATTTCCATTAATTGTTGTTGTTTTCCACGACTGTGAGTGAATCAATGCAATGTCAAGTTCAAGGAGAGAGCTTTTCCAACGAAACGCAATACGAAAGGAAATTTTAGAGCTTTTGTTGCGTGTGTGTACGTCATATCTGTGAGCAGCTTAGCAACATCTATTAGCAACAATGTTGCCAAGTTAACGCTGAAAGCTACAAATCACAAAAATGTTGCCTTATTCTTCACGGTAAGTTAACTCTACCTATGCTCCTCTCTCTCTCTCTCTCTCTCTCTCTGTCGCTCTCTCTCTCTCTCTCTCTGTCTATCTCTCTGCCGTATCCAGGCAATAACAATCCCATTGCCCGCTCAGTGGAGTTGAAGCTGTTGGTGTTACACTTTCACAGAACTCAAAATGTCGTATTTCACGCAGTTTTACGAGCGTTCGCGTAAATTTATGCGAAAAATCGTAAATAATAAGCCGAAGGCATAGTCTATAGACCATATTGTGTATAGCCCGGGCTACATCCAAATTGAATGCTGCTGTGGGGCGTTACTCCGCCGGCCAGAGTTGCCAAGTGGGCGCTGCATATTTCTGTTAATTAACGCATTTTGTGCGTTGTGTAACTATGAGATACTTTTTTTTTTTTGTTGTCGTTGTTGTTTCTCATTTGTTAGCCTGTTCTTAACTTTAAGAACCTCAGGCCTCTTGTTAACAACTGTCTGTCCAACTGTCATGCCGACCGTCTTATAACAATGCAACCGTTGAAGAATTAATAGCATGTGCTTATGCAAGTTCCCTACACTCAGCGTAAAAACTTCGAAAATAAATATAAATATATTGAGAAAGTTAAAGCATCATATTTAATTTTATTTAAATAAAACTGTTTTCAATTAGAAGGTTTAAAAGTAGTTGTAGAATGTGTGGAAAATATATAGCAAGTTTAGATAATACCCTAACGAGATTCTATAATTAATACAAATCATATAGACACTTGTAACATACAGAATTAAAAATTTAAAGAAACTGAACAAATTATTAATTTTACAATTGTTTAAATATTTATACATTATTTTCTATTTAAAATAAATTAATATATATTTTGTTTTCACAATTTCCTCAAGAATTTCTTCGAGTGTAATTTACCAAAATGAAGTCAAGGTATTGCCAACCAACAAGTTCAATGCCTCAATACCTCGAACCCTATTAAAATCGACCTTAGCTGCAGTTTGGCCCATTCCTATACCCATGCCTTTTTGGCCAAACAAAGCCCAAGATAATAGACTTGAAAAATAAAAGTTCTCATTCGTGTTCCAGTTTCGGTGGCAATTGCATGTTGCAAAGTTGTAAGTGTGTAAAGTTGCCACTGATGCCGAGACTGAGGCCTCGCCTAGTCCAATGTCACTCATGTGAGTGAGTTTGATTGTATGGCAATTGTTTGTGTGTTGCATTTTGGGCTCCTACATAGTTAGGTAGCCTTGAATGTATGCCAAAACCAAAAATGAAAACACCATTTGACTGTGTGTGATTAATGAATATACTCGAGAGTTGTTGTAACATTAGAAATTCATAAGTATTGATCTACCTAGAGACGACCTAAGGTTAACCCGTTCAACAAACTGCACTCGACATGAATTTCCTTTCGGTCTGTTGAGCCACAATAAGAGTGACAGGCCGGGCCCAAAACAGAGGCATAATTAATGACAATGCGGTGACATAATCAATAGATTGAGGACTTTGACTCGCTGAAGTGGTTCTGTAACTGGAACCCAAGAAACTGCCTAATTTAAGTTGATTTCATCTGCTCCAGAGCGTTAAGTGTGTTTGTCTTTGTTTTCGTTTAGGTTTTTTTGCATGATTAATGATTAATCCTAAGATGATCGCAACGGTAAACGGTAGTTCAAGTAGTTGCACATTTTCCAACTGTTTTCTAATTGTTTAGTCCAAGAAAGCATTTGTTTTGACAACTCTCAGGCCTCGGTTGGATGGGATGGTGATCCTCATTTGTCATTTGGAAAGCGTCTGCCAAAAAGGATCCACAGCAGCTGTCAGGCAACTGGAAAACTAACTGAAATCTAGCATTTTTCTTTTGTTTTAATATGCAGACTGCATATCTAGCTTGATATTTTATTTCACTTAGTTTTCTTTCTTTCTCTTTCTCTGTCTCTTTCTGTATTTTTGTATCTTTTTGATGGCCTCAGCCCACCTAGCGCAGTTCTCGAACGGAAATCACATACGACACAACATAAAGCATAAAATGCATGCACCGATCAATGAATGTCCATAAATTTTGTAACTTTGTTGCGTTGTTTTTGTTTTTGTTGTATTTTTTTTTTTTTTTTTTATTTTTATTTGTTTGATATGCTACGTCTTTTGGTTTATGGGTAATTTATGAATGCCTCGCTTATCATGTCATGTGAGCTGAATAATTCAAATTGCATTTTATGAGTTTTCTGCATTTTATAATCTTTATGTTGCATTTAATCAATCAATTTGTAACATGCTCAGCTGGCTATTGACCTCCAGAAGGAAGTAAATAAATATTATATAGTTAAACACTAGCAGGTGTTATTTAATTTCTTTTATATTTATATTTTTTTGATTTCTTTTAATATTTATTTTATATATTTTTTACATCATAGAATACTCTATGCAGTCAAGGGAACTGCATCTGCAGCAGCAGCAGCTGTCCGTCTCGGGCATTTGGATCTTTCATGGGCACACTTGATTAATTCCATAAAAGGATTAGAAGTGTCAGCCGCTATTAGATAACTTCCGTATATAATCTAGATATCCCACAGATGAAGTCATCACGAAGTATTTCAGTTCAGCTCAGTTCAGTTCAGGCGTGTCGAATGCTGAGCAGGAAATTGACATTTATCACCGGCACATATATAATACTTGGGTTTCGCTTTTCAGTTTGGGTTCTCTATGTTCTATGTTCTCTATTCTCTACATTCTCCAGTATAGTTTCATTTTTTATTCGCGCACACGTCGCCGGCATTGTCCTGAGCCAATATCCTGTTCCCGTTTCAATTGCCCTCCCTTATTGTGTTGCGAGTCTGCGACTCTGCGAGATTCGACGCAGTCGTCATCATTATCATAATTAATGTGACTTAATCAAGAATAATGTACGGCAAGTTTTGCTCTAATCAAGTTGTTAGCGCAGAATAGGAGAATGAGAATGTGACTGAGACTGAGAAACTTGCTGCAACCCTTTGAGAATGCGGTCAACCGCAGTTAAATTGAGTTAAATCTCTTGGGGTTGAAGGTCAGCATAGCGCAAAAGAAACAAACTATTTGCATATTGCTATAAAATAATGAAATGTCCTGCCAAAAGATTTATGTAGGTTGCTAAATAAAAAAAACAAAAATGAAAAAACAGAGAAACGGGCTATAAAATTGTCTCAAAAATTGATATATAAAAAAAAAGTTGTTTATGGCTTTGAGAATTTAACCTTAGGGAGTTGCAATCCTGCTGGCTGCTGTCTCTTAGCTCCTGTCTCCTGTCTCCCATCTCCTGGCTGCTGTCTCATGCCTCCTGCTCATTATGCGCACATTGTTGTGGTCGCAGTTGACATTCGCATGAAACGAGTGTGTGTTGTGTGTGTGTGTGATCTTTATCTGATTGTTTTGTATGGAATATCTGAGTACCAAGAACTAGACATACGTATTATTTGTTTCAACTACTGTGTGAGTTCTATTCTCAGTGCTTTGTGCTCTGTTCTGTTCTCTTTAGACTGATCGCACATGTTGACACATTAATGTCCTCTCTGTGGTGTGGGGTGTGTGATGTGTGTGTTATGTGTTATGTGCGTGCGGCCGTTGGCTGATTCTAATCAGCGTTACTAACAGGAATAGTGTCGAACCCTACAATCGACTGCATTAATTTACAATCAGCACGATTAATACGATTGTTATGGTGCGAGTTGTAGTTTGGATGATGCGGGACCCGGGAGTACGGGAGTCCGGGAGTCCGGGACTCGGGATACTGTTCTAAGTTGCGCACTTCCTCGATTGATGCGTGTGATAAGCGGTTCGAGGTGTGAAAGGACTTTGATTGAATTTTGATTGCAACGGTAGCAACTGTACCTACAAATGCATATGTTTCCTCTCCTCTCTCTCTCTCTCTCTCTCCACTAGTCCGCTACTCCCCTCTGCTTTTCTCTGCCTTTAATTGGCGGGCGGGCTCAGCTGCTCGGTTCGAGGCATAAACAGATCATAACAATTGTTAGAACTGGCGTCTGGCTTCGATCAGCAATTTATCATTCAAGCAACAAGATCTATACAAAAAAAAAAATAAAAATAAAAATAAAACAGAAACCTATAGAAACAAAGACAGCACCCAGTTTCTTTTGTATTCTCTCAGGCCTTTCTCTGCTTCTCCGAGTCTATACATATGTGACTCACAGCGTCGCAGCTCGCTCTCAGTTATCGCCATCATATAACGATCAAAAAAAACAGAAGAATAAAAACTAAAATTTTATTTAGATGAGTTTTGTTTCTCAGCCTGAGAATGCTCTTGACTTTTTATTGGTGTCCTGATTTCCAACTGTGCCTTGTTATTGATTATAAATACCCATCTTTCTAAGTGTATATACGTTATACGTTATTCGTATTTCTATTCTGAGTTTTCGAGGGTTTCTGTTACGTGTATTTCATGTTGTTCCTACACACATGCCTCGACGTGCTAATAAAAAATGAATTAGTGCATCAGGATTTCAGGTACAGCTCTTGGTACATACATATCTCGGCAATGATTTATTATCAATCGTAAATAGCTGTTGAGTAAGGCTAAATGGCATCAAAAGAGTGTAGATTTTATAGCTCGATGAGACCAAATAAAGGAAAAGCGTAGAGCAAATGCTTTTCCTCCACTGAATGCCAACAAAACTCTCTCAACTCTCTCAGCTGCTGCAAGTTATTTCCATCAACAAAGTATTCCCTAAACAAGAGAGAGAGAGATAGAGAGCAAGTAAGAGTGAGAGGGCGCGAGTTTACTTCCGCACTTAGCACTGTTTAGTCCAAATCAAAATATTAGTATTTGTTTTTGTTTTATGTGTCGAAACCAAATTTTAATAATGTTAATTTGTTGTGTGCTTCATGGGATTTGAGATTTATGACTGCATTTCGGTTTCGCTGTAATTATAAGCAACACTCGCATAAGGTGTGCCACACACACACACACACACACACACACTTTATCTCAGCCTGTGGTCTACTGATCAGAGCGTTTGCCCAAGCAAAGAGGCGTTAATTATTTGATATGGGGCTTAGCTCATACTAAATATGGATATCTAATCAGTCTACGAGTATACAGAAAGATGCGGACGAAGGAAGTGTGTATGGAAAGAAAAGAGAAATTGTTTTATATGAAAGATAAAAATAATGAAGAAGGAAGATATTTATAGGAATCAAATTTTTTAGTTGACGAAAGTCAAGAGAGATTTCATGGGAAAGTAGTAAAATATTAATAGATAAATATATATTATTTTATTTTATTAGAAATGTCTGAAATATATTAACTACTTCTATTAGAGACTTTACTTTGACTGCTTCTACCTGGAATCTTTCTTAATTCGTCGCGTATCAATTTAAAAATATCTAAACTGAGCTAATTTTTTTGAGAAGAGCTTAGTATTTAGTTTAGACTTGGAATCTTTTCCCAAATCATATTGCCATATTGCCAGCAACTGCCTGGCTGTTGCTTCTGTGGTAACATCAATTTCCTGACTCATGCTGCGACACAGTTAAAGTATGTCAACTGAAAACTCACTTTCTGTTCTTTTTTTATGAGTTTTTTAACGTTGTTTGTTTTTGTTAATTTCAATGAAAATGACTTAACACTAACCCATTGACCCAATGGGCAAGTTCTATACAAAACTTTACATAGAATTTATATGCATGTATGTAAGTGTGTGTGTGTGTGTGTGGTGTTTTTGTTGTGCACAGTCGTCTGCGGGGTAATTATAACGCTAAATCAGCCAAGCCACGACCATTGTTCAGACACAGAATCTTAAGATATGCGCACTTAGATAAACTTCAGTCCCAGTACAATGGCAACAGCTAACAACTAACAACTAACAACAACAACAACGAACAACTAACAACAACAGCAAGCAGAACGTCCATTATAATTATTTTCATAATAAACTTGACAGAATTATAGTTTTTAGCAATTAAATATAAACAGAAGACAACAACAACAACAACAAAATAGCTAGCAACAATTATGTGAATAGAATAAAGCAAACGCAGTGTCTTGTACCCGGTAAGACCTGCTTCTCTAGACCCTGTTGCATCTACCAAAAAAAAAAAAACTGAAAAACAACTGAAAGAATCTGAAAAAAATAGAAATTATTTAACAAAAAATAAAAATAAATATAAATAAATATACTTAATACTAAATGTGCAAACTGTGAGGCTGCCTGCCATCATCTCAAGGCTAAAGTTTAAAGAACATGTTCGTGCCTGTCAATATTGACGATGATCCGTCTGAGTCGATGCTGATGTTGATGTTGGATTCTTGATGACTTGGTTCCAGCTGTTGTTGGACTGTGACTGCGACTCTGACTGCGACTCTGCTCGTCGCATAATTAATGACTAACATTCGGCCCAGGCGTAGTCAGTCAAACTCGCGCTTCATCTAATGCTCAAAATATTTCTATGTGTGATTGATAACCCACAAATGATGCAAACCTGCTTCGACTTGTTCGCTTTTCGTGTTTGCTTTTTTTTTCTCCTTCCTCACTCATATTTATCTTTATACCCTGGCAAAAGAGTTATAGAGTATTCTAACAAATTGTGACAAGTGCAGTTATTATCCTTGGATTGGACTCAATAAACTAGTGAAAGTTGGCTAACTTATTTGGAATTTGAAATTAACAACCAAACACAAATACACTGTCTCTCTTCAACTCTCTCCTTAGCGCTACACTCAAGTGTAATTATAATTACTTGCATTATTTAATCAGCAGAGCATTGACTCTTCGGCTATTTGTTAAATACTTTCGGCTATTTCTTGTTTACTTTTTTCCATGTCCGGGGACTGCAGGAGTGGCTGGTGCTTAGAGAATCAATCAAATAAAACGAGTACAGCTTGCAAAATTATTCAAATTTTCGCCCAAGTCAGGTTAGCAGAGGCAGCAGCAGCGGCAGCAGCAGCAGCAGCGGCAGCCAGAGCGACAAGTGCATTCATAAAACAAAAGACTTAAATAGGCAACAAACTGGCTTGGTGGGAATCAAATACATTTGTGTGGTCTTCTTTTATTTTTCAACAGCTGTTGCTGTTGTTGTTTTTGGTACATTTTTTTCGTTTTAATTAACAGCTTTACAGCAATACGTTTTCAACGGTGAAACTTTGGGGCGTCCTATTCGAACCGCCCATTAACATAAGATGTTCGATTTGCTTCCTATGCCCCCCCCGTTCCCCCGTTTTCTCATCCGATATATGGCCACAATAAATGCACAGTGAAAATTAACACGCTTTTCAGTTCACGCTGACTGTGTGCGCATGTGTGTGTGTGTGTGTGTGTGTGTGTATGTTTTTGGTGTATTTGAAGAGTCGCATTGGATATCCATCCATCCATCCATTCATCCAGGTCTCTGAGACCCACCGCGGCGGTACGTATATTGGTTTGTCATACGAAATATGCAAATGCAGTCGACAGCGTTGAATCTCAACTCAGTTTTTTGTTTGTCAATTTTATAATATTTTACGGGTGTTAACTTTATGCGGAAATGTTATAAACGTTTTATGCTTGTGTCAACTAATAATTGCCGCCACATCATACCCAATGCTCCGTGAAGATTACACATTTTTAGAGGCTGAACTCAATCGTTGACTTCGTTGACTTCGCCCAACCGTCCATCCATCCGGCCGTCGTTCAGCCCAGTCGCATCTCATTTACTCATTTATTTAGTTCCATTTATATAAAATATTCAACGTATATTTGTAAAATGCTTCAAAAATGTTCGCTTAAATGTTGAACTGAAATATTCTGATATGTTTATGCTGCTTGGGCTTTAACTTGATATAGAAGTATCTTCTTAGCATCAAGAATCCTTGTCATAGTTGATATTCAAGTTGTCAATAAACTATTTTAACTTTTTGCAACACCTTTGTTGTCTTTTATGAGTCTCTTTCTATGAAAACATTGGCTTTCTTTTCAAAGATCCTTGGATTACTGTCTACCTTTAGTCTACCGTTCCCTTCTTTAAATTCGTCCTTTTCCCCTACTCTTGCTACTTTTCCCAAACCTTTCACTCACATTTCTCACACATAAACCAATCTCTCCTGTCCACCCATTTTGCCAACACACTAGTCTGCAATTCTGCAATTTCTCATGCTTTCAGCAAAACAATTTTGACATATAATTGCCCAGGTTATGCCCTCCTTCGAGTTGAGCTCTTGGCAATTGCTTCTCTTTGCAATATGTATAACAATTTGTATGCTTTGTGTTAATTTTGTGTGATATATTTATGGCATTCTGTGGTTAGGTAATGGCCCCCGGGTTTAACAACAGTTAACTGTCCTTGCCCTTTTTTTTTTTTTTTTGCTATACGACGAGGACATAAGGAACTGACTTGTTGTTGTTGGCATTGTTTGCATTGTTTCGAGCATTTGTCAAGAGTCAAAATATTTATTGAGTTCAACTGGTTTGTGGTCAGCTCAGCAACGAATTGGGTCTGGGTTTTGGGTTTTGGTTATTGGGTCTGAGCCTTGGCCCTACCCAAAGATACTGATACGGATACAGAAACAGAAACAGATGAGACGTGTGCCAAAAAAATTATGCGAATCGCTCTGATAAATGGTATGAGCGTAAAATTTTGTCGCTTTGCGCTGATCTAGATAAATGCATTTGAATTTGCATGTTTTATTAAGAAATTTATTAACACAAACAAACGCACATACACATGGACATTGGCACATGTATGTATGTATGTATGTATGTATATACAACGAGTCCAAGAGCAATTCACAAGTCCAAGTCCAAGGCTCGTTCTGTTTGGTATTTTCAACCTTTTCATTGTCTTGCTGCCTCGTTCGTTATAAATTATGCACTTAAGTTGAGGGTGTTTTCATTATATGGATAAAGTTCGATGCTGACTCTGACTCTGCTGCAGAGCGCAACGTTTTGGCATTTTTATACCCTAACCTATCTGTGGGGTATATCAATGCATTTAATGAAAATTAAGCTTATGAAGAGAAAGCCTAGAAGTTTCACTTAAACATTTGCTAATTACTTTTATGCTCTTAAAGCATTTTTAATTAAGATCAGGCAACTATATTATGCAGTATTGTTTATTTATTTAATTAATTTAATTAATTTGAATTATGTTAAATATTTTATTTCATTTATTTTACATCAAAACTGTGCACTGGAAATTATTGTAGATATATCAATAATTTAAATGATTTAAATTAAATAAAATTAAGAATGTGGAATTCTTTCAATTTGTAATATCATTGCATTGATTTGACTCATTGTTGAATAGATTTTTATTATAGATCAGTTAATATTAACTTTATATAGGGTATTTCATTTGCAACATCCGCCAGTTAATTCACATTTTCAGTTGTGTTCTGCTCTCGTGTGGTTATTTTGTGAACTCTGTCTGGAGTGTCTGGTCTGTCTGTTCTTCATTTTTCAACGCCTGGGATGGTCCAGGGTCTCATCTCCGTTCGTCGTTCGTCGGTCGTCGGTCGTCGCCGCCCGCCCGCTGTGCGAGTGACACTGACACTTGAGTAGATGTTTTGCGGTTGATAAAATCAAGAGCAAACAAGGCAAAAGGCACTGAAACTGGAATTGGAATTGGTGTCCAGTTGTTGGTTTTGTATCTCTTCTCTCATTTTTTTTTTTTTTTTATATACATATTTTGGTTTGTGGGGAACTCTCTGACACAGCGAGGTCCTTTCGCCGCCGATTTTTTTACTAATGGTGTGACAAATTTTAAACAAGTAATTTCTGCATGTTGTTTATGAGCATCGCATCGCATCGCATCGCATCGCATCGCATCGCATCGATCTGTGTGTGTGCTGCTCTCAACGGGAGAGGAAATACACTTACATATGGCGATGGATGCTGCGATTCAGCTTCAAAGTTGAAGTTCATAATAAAATTTATGAGCAATGCTAAGACTGAAGAAAAAATGCCGATGGTTGGGGCGTTAATTTCAACAGAAATTTACCTCATCGAGCTACGACGATTATTGAACTCTGTTTAAAAATCTATAACAACTCATCAGGTTTACGATAGTTGCCATCGTCTGAGAGATGCTTATCGCCTGACAATATAACGCTTCATTATTGTAAATCATAATTTCTCGTCCAGCTGAAGATGCGACAAGTTGCCACAAGCGCCACATGCGGTTTTCCCCCCAAGAGACACTCGACTCTGTCCGTCTGACTGTGGACCACACTCTAAACTATGTTAAGATATTGTTTGAACGGCGCTGGGCTGACAATGAGTGTGTGGGCCAGTTAAGTTTTCTCTTTAGACATTAATGCGGCCATTTACTACATATTATATTATATTATAGCGCCAGCTAAGGAAATTTAATTCCAAATAATTTTGTATTTTCAGCTAAGAACTAGCTACACAGTTACAGATACACAGATACAGATACAGATACAGATACACTCACTCTGTGTATCTACAAGATGCCAATCAGTGAGCTCCGGCTATTGCTGCTGCTGCTGTTGCTGCAGCTCGTTACCTCCAAAGTTGCCTCATTTTCAGATTCAGTTTCGTCTGCAGCTCGGAACGTTGTGTCGTCGACATTGACGACTTTGTTGATAATTTTGATTTTATTATGTTAATAAAATGTTATGGTTTAAAATGTTCAACTCAGCCAGGCAGTCAGTCAGTCAGGTTGCTGCCGGCTGCAGCTGTGACTGCTTTGGTGCCACATGGGTTCGCTCTTATGCCGTCTGTGCCTCATAACTCATTAGTGACAATATCTCCACTGTGTGGGTTAACTGATTTCGATAATTTTCATGTTCTCAGTTCTCTTTCAGTTCTCAGTCTCTTTGTTAATTGGATTAAATATCTGTTTGAACAATTTTGCAGTAGCCTCAACATCAACATCAACATCAACTGAGACTTCGACATCGACTTCGACTTCGACATCGATTTTGACTTGGCCTAAAGATCTCGAAATATGCACATTGATTTGAATCGTTACTGACTCTCATTCTGATTCCAATTCTGGCCATTTCGGTTTTGTCCCCTCGATTTTAATGTTCTCCATGTTCTCGATGGCGCTGTGTTCGCTGTCATGTTAATAGCATTCGTAATATGCGTTTTAATTAGTCTGAACGATTTGTGGGGGGTCTGACTATAAAAATAAAAACATGGCTCCGCCTGCCGCCTGCCGCCTGTTGCTCAGCCGATTAATCAGCTGCATTTTGATTATACACTCCCTCAATGGCACATCCCCTTTGATAAACAACATTTGTGGTCTTGTTTAAATCATGGGTTAATGGGCTCATATTACAACAAGTTCATGGCACTCTAACACCTTAATAGAAATTATTTTGCATAATTATCTTGAATTTTTTTAAATAAAATTCTTTTTTAAGCTACGATGCTTAGTTACAGTAGTTCTAAATTTAAGTAGTTTATAATAGCATGATCTTATGGCAACTTAAGCTTAAAGATCGCACAGAGATTACGAAATGTGCTTGTGGAATTTAATGTTATTTGCTTAGCCCACTGATTTGTCTTAAAATCGAAAACCTCCCACTCCAACTTCAAGGTAAACTTCGATTTCGAACTCTGCTCCAAAAAAAAAAAAAAAAACAAAAAAACAAATAAAAAACTGAAAATCAAAAAACAAAAACGTTGAAACTTAAACATAATGCAATTACTTAAAAGTGTACCATGGCCTGGCCTGGCGCACCGAGTGCTCAGATCAGAGCAGAGTGAGGCAAAGGCGAAGGCGCACAGTTAAGGCAGGACACGCCCACTGAGACGGCGGTTACAGCAAAAGGTCGGACTGCAAGTTGTTGTTGCTGTTGTTGTGGTTGTTGTTGCTGGATGCGCCCTGGACGAGGAGGTTGCTGCTACAAGAAAAAATCTCTCTCTTAATGTAGATCATCTTGCGGCGCTGAGACGCTGAGCCGCCGATCGATTGATCCACTGAGTTGCAAGGGTTGAGAGGTAATCGGGTGATGGTGGCAGAGTGCAGTAGGAGAGGGAGAGGGATAGGGGAGCGGTCATGTGAAATGCATGAATTGCGGCAAAAAGGCCAAAATTAAGTGTATTTTGTTGCAATAAAAGCAACAACAACAACAACAAATTGAATGCTTCGCTTTGCACTCGAGCCAAGGCAAAAACAAGCAACAACAACAACAACAACAAAAACACAAAAAGTGGGTGGAATAATGGGCGGCTATGCGAATTTGCTCAGTGCATGATTATAGCGTAGATTACAAAAACAACAACGTACTCAAAGTCGATCGGCGGGGCTCTGAGACCCAAACTTGGTCAGTGCCAGGCCATGTCCCCTCTCCACCATCCACCTTCCCCCTTCCCCCGACGACTGCAACGCCTGTGCCTGCACTCTGTGTGCCTGTCCGTCTGGGTCGCCTCAATATTCATAGAGGTCGTCGTGTCGCTGTTACATGAGAGATCCTGTCCAAGATCTGTAGTTGCCTCACCTCCTCCTGCGTTTCTCATATGCTAAGAGAATTATAACACACTGGCGCAGAGCAATGCTTTATAATTGCTTTGTAACCTCTTTGTTTGGCTCTGTGAGGCACGCACCTCAATGAAAGTATGCCCTAGTGATGGAACTGGGCCTTGGACTTAGAGTTACAGCATATTTGTAATATAATGATGTATTGAATCATTCATACAACATAGTTATACATCTTCTTCTTTCATATTTATTCGGCCAAGTGTGTTTCTCAATTAATTAAATTACTCTCTAAAATAAACAGGACATTTCCTTAAACTGCTCATAATTTTGAATGAATTCTATTTTGAAATATAATACAAATATATTGAATGAATGAATGATGATCTATTGTTCAATATTTTATTGTTTTAATTAATATATTTTAATTTTTCTTAAATTTTATCTAAGACTAGAAACAATATACATTTATTGGAAAATTGGAAAGTAAGAAAACTTATTTTAAATATATATATATTATTTCTTTAAAAATATTAATAAATCCTTATTATTATTTCGAATTTAATTAACTGTTTGATTATTAATATTCTAAACCTAAAGAAGTAATAGATAAAATTGTAATTATTAAAAATTATTAAATATAATAAATTTTATTATATTTATATGTATGTATGTATTATATATTATTTATATATAAATTATATTTATATGTATGTATATTATATAATTTATAAATATATATAAATAAATAAATATAAATTGAAAAGTGAGAAAACTTTTTTAAAATATATTTATGTAAATTTTGTATTCTTTAAAAATATTCAGAAATCGTTATTATTATTTTTAATTTATTTGAACTGATGCTTATTAGTTGATCTCGTGAAGAGAATTGCACTTATTGCGCATTCTAACAATTATAGATATGATTTGAGTAAAGAGCATTATATGATATATTATGTTATATTATAAAATATGAATCTTTTATCAATATTTAAATAGCCATTTGAGTGAGGGCACGCTCACGCACGAGCAAAGCGATATTGGAGTCACGCTGCCATCACAATTGAGCCGCACTCTCTTTTGTATGCAATGTAGTACAAATTAATTGCTGCTTTACACGCGTTCGCCAGCGAAATCATTCATCTGGTGGAAACACATGCAAGTACAATACGTTGCACTGAGAGAAATGTCAGGCCATGAAGTAGAAAGTCAACATCTATAGATGTAACTATTGAATTGACTAACAATTTCTTACTGTGTGCTTTACTATTACAATTTAGCCACAGACTGAGGAGACTTGCAACTGCGAGACTGCGAGTTGCTGCTTAGACTGCAGCATAGACTGCGACTGCAACTGCGACTACGAGTGCTGTCTGATCAAGACATTATCGATATGTTTTACGTAGTCGCAGTCAGTCGGTTGGACGGTCGATCGGTCGGTCTGTCGGTCGATCGCTCGATCGAGAGGGTAGACGAAGCTCTCCCAGGAGAGAAATCCAATTAGCTGCGCTTGTGGCGGCAACTCTGGCGGCTCTGCGCTGCGGCGGTGGGAGACATGCAAAGGACTAGAGAGATCCCAAATGGGGGGCTGGACTGATGCTACATGCTACGGCTTAGGCCAAAAGCTTAAAAAATTCAATTGTTGAACTACGCTCTGTAGGCTGGCAGCAGGCTGGACCCGCAACACAGACTCACAGCAACAACAACAGGAACAACAGCAGCCACTGCAAGCAACAAAACAAAACTAAGAAGAGATTTAATCGCTGCGGCAGCCTCTGAAAGAGCCAAAGCCAAAGGAAAAAGGAAAAACACCGCCACAGAGTCTCTCGGCTCTCGACTCTCGACTCTGAGGCGCAAAATTATAATTGCAAATTTTGTGTGCTACGACAAACACACACACAAACACACACACACACACAGACAAATAGATATACCAGCTAGTGAGAGTGTGGCAAGCGTGATAAGGCAACAAGCAAAGCAGCTGATAGGCATGAGCATGAGCTGTTGCAACTCCTGAGCAAGCTGTGGCACGCAGTCCACTTAATTGCCCAGTGAACGATGTGACAGTAATGCCGACGCTTTGCATTCATTTTGGGGCCATAATGAGGCCCAACAATGCCACAAGCCAGAGGTCACAAGCCCACGTTTATGCGTGGCGACTTTAGCTTAAATGGGCGGGAGGAAGATTACCAAGTCAGCGGGCTAATAACAGGGCTTTCGCAGTAGACGAATCTCTCTGTATATATAACTATTGCCAGGAAGAAAGCTATTAATTAAATTGGGTTTTGATTACAGATTGAACTAAAAGTGATGAAAGTATTAACAGATGTATTATTTATGTAAAGTAATAATGTAAATTTGATATCTGTAGATTAATTATTAATTAATAAATATATAATTAAATGCTAATTAATATTTATATAATCTGTCTTGAGAGTCATCTAACCAGCCAAAGATAAAGCTTATTGTTTTCATTGAAAGTCTGATAATAATAATTGGTTTAATTATTGTTATATAATAAAGATATAAATATATATTCGATATAATATAATACTTCCTAATATTAATATTAAAAACTGATTTGATTTATTTATAAAGAAGAAAAAGGTTTTAAATTATTATTTATATTATATTAAATTATATATTATTTACAATTATTTATATTTATAATTTATGTATTTAAAAATAAACTGAAATTGTCTTTCGTTTAAGTTAATAAATAAATATAAAATGACATCCAATTTTGCATTATTATAATTTTAAAATTTTTAAAAAATTTAATTGTATTATTTAATAATTTTATTATTATTATTGTATTAGAGTAAGATCCTCCTCCCAGGAATATGAGAAATTGGCTTAAGAATGCTCTGTAAAAGTTTCTTCCTTCAGTCGTCTGCATATTATCATGATAGCTGCTCAACGCATAAACCCAAATGCGGGTGAACAATCGCAATGAGCATAATAATCACAGCGTTCACATCTCCTTTTCTAGGTGGACAAACACACACACATATATACATACACTCTCACACACAGCTCGGCTTAAGCTCGACGACATCTATCAAAGTCAAAATAGAGCGCAGAAATCTTTTGCACATACCACAATCCACACGCCACTTGGTCTCCTTTTTGCCACTTCGCTCTCAACCAACTGGGCAGCTGGATCAACATGCAAATTGGCTGGAACAGAGCAGTCAGCAGGGCCAGGCCAGGCCAGTCCAGTCCAGGCCAGGCCACAGGCAAAGCTTGAGTGCCTGTTTGTGGCATGTTGCATGTGTTGACTTAAGTGCCACACAATTTACTACACTTTTGGCATGACAAACGCATGGCGAACGCATTGAAGTAGCCAAAACGGCCAAACGGCCTGCTAACAAGAGCAACAAGGCCAAGTAACCTAAACCAAGAACGAGCAGGAGCACTCGAAGATCGAAGCATGGGAAAAGATGCGACGGCCTTCTGCCGCTCAAACTTGTAAAGAATTGCAGCAATTTTCTTCTTGTTAAGCAAACGTCACAAACAAACCGCCCGCAATTGCTGAAAGCAACAACAACACTAACAACAACAATAGGGAGTAGAATTGAGAACAGCTTTTGTCGCTGTAGCTGTCTCTCAGTCGCTTTTGTTATTGTTGCGGTTACTGTTGTTGCATTAACCGTAGACAAGACACATTTCGATCACTGTCAAGCTGCCCTCGACGCGGTGTCAATATTTTGTGAATTTACGCAGGCTAGAAACGAAGACAGTAGCTAAGCTACAGGGGCTATGGACATGGAGATACTCTGCAGAATGTAAGGGAAGTAGAGACATGGAAGGGATAGATAGGTAGAACTGATTAATATACTTAATAAGAATCTACTAAATTCTATATAGATTCTATTTAGATACATAGTAATAGTGTGCCATCATTTGATATGCATATCAACGGCATTCACAAAGACTAATAGAATGTCTCTTAGAAGAATACCCCACACAATTCTTTACAAAATATCAGTAAATAGAGCAATCATATTGTCTCTATAATATAATGTATATAGCTCTCTCTCACACTCTCTCTGGCAGACGCACCTTAGTGTCTAGGCTCTCTTTTCTTATCGTAATCAATTTGCTTACATTCCTCCTAGTTTTTAATTCAAATACACTCTCCCTCCCTCAGCAAAGGCTGCTTCTGCAATTTCTCCATTCTCTTTTCTGTCTACATTCGCGAAAGCTTTACATAAAGCAATATAAGTTAACAGTTTTCTTCTTAGGGCATCGCTTTGGTTAATTTTGTCATATTGTAAGTAAAGTTCGTGATATTTGCAACTTCTTCAAGCTAATTTAAGTGCCTCACCTCTAAGAGCCCACTGCAACTACTACAGGGTATTAGAGCCTAGAAACATGTGACTGTTGTCTACCGCCTGCTTGACATTTGTTCTTTATGGGCAGCACTCGGATGCGACTCCTCTGGCCAGAGAGACATTCGCTGCGGTTTGTTTTGTTTTTTTTCTGCGTGGTTCAAATTTGCATATAATAAGCCGCATCAATAGCGAAACACGTTTCCACTGAGATTCTACAGCCGCCAGGCCATATACAGCCAGAGTGTGAGAGTAGAGAAAGAGTTAGAGGTACAGTGATTGAGAGGGAGAGCGAAAGGCAGAGGGAGGGAGGCAGAGACAAAGAGAGAGCCTGCTGTCACCTGTCAATCCCTGCCGAGGCAATCCTCAGAGCCAGAGACAGACTTAAATTCCAGCGATATGTCTCATTTTCATTTGATTTGGCTGGCAGCTTTATGTAAAAGTCAAGACCAATGCCAAAAACCATTTGGGTCCCAAACGCATGCGGCAATGTTTTGGCATAATTGAGGGAAACGGAGAGATGCTGAGCAGGTGAGAGAGAGAGAGAGGGCGATGAAGTCTGAGGAAGACCGCACGTTGACCCAATTCATAATCATGCTTAAACGCCGTCTCTGAACTTTCAACTTGCTCTTGGGGCATGCCGCATAATGCAGATAATCATGTTAATAACAATGGTAATGATGATTAGGCCTCGCTCTCTGGACCTCAAATGCTGCGAATGCGAATGCGAATGCTGATGATGGTAGCCTTTCACCGCCACATGAACCTGCCGCTTCACGTTGCAGTTGTTGTTGCTGTTGCTTGTTGCTGTTGCTTGTTGCTGTTGCAGTTGCAGTTGTTGTTACCTCAGCTGTTTGTATTGTTGTTGTCCTCGTGTGTCCGCTCCGCGCTCAGAGCAAACATAATTTTAACAATCAGCCGGAATCTCGCTCGCTAGCTAAATCTTTTGCCTTCGACTTCTTTGACTTTGGATCTGACTTCGAAGACTTCTTTTAACTTGGTTGTTGTTGTTGGCGCTTTCACATGACTCATAACAAGCCAAAAGCATTTTGTAAGCAACGCTTAAAATGCAAAAGCAAAGCAGAAGCAGCTTCACCACCACCACCACCACCAACAACAACAACAACAACAACAACAGCAACAGCTACAAATACATATCAAAATCGCGTTCCCCCCAAAGAAAACAAAGTTATCCGAATATACAAAGCGAATTCTTTATGCACTCACAGTTATTCATAAATAATTATTGAATTCCAAGCATTCATTCATTAAATAAACTATTAAGATTGCATTTTTATTTAGTAATTTATTTTATTTGTATTATTCATATAAATTATTCTATTTAATTTTGAGCGTTCATTCATAAATTAAATATTAATATTGCTTAGAAATATTCTAAAAATACAAATACAAATACAAAATAAAAAAAATACTTTTAAATTTGATTAAAATACTTTTAATTATTATAAATTATAAAGCTTTAATCATTCGTTTATTAAATAAATATTAATATTTCACTTTTACTTACTGCATTTCATCTTTATTTATTCTGATTATTGTTCTTGTCATATTATGTGAAATTCATATATGAACCTTAAGAAATGATAGAAATTTAAAAAAATTATTTAATTAATATTTCTTATTTTGTTTAAGTTGTCATACATCAAATAACAGAGTTCTTGCTTCACATAAATAGATTATAAAATAGTCAATACGATAATATTGTAAATGAAGTATAATTTATGACAATAAATTATTTTTGAATGAACTGTGAATGTTTCTGAAAAATTAGAATAATATTAATAACAACAAAATAATAAAAATATAAATAAATAAAATATATAAATAAGAAATATAGATATAAATAAAATAATAAATAATATATATTCTATCTGTTGTTCATTTTCTAAAATGTCACAAGTTCAAACACATGTAGCAAATACCCTGCACAACGGTGCATGAAAAGCGAAACACAACAACAATAACAACAAAAACGAGAAAAAATAAAAAAAATTCTGAATAATTCGTGATCTACAGGCGCAAAAAGAGGGTCACGTTGTTTGCTGCTGTTGTTGCAGTTGCTGTGGTTGTTGTTGCTGTTGTTGTTGTTGCTGTTGACTGGGTATGAAGATGAGGACGCTGACGATGACGATGCGCTGTTGGCCCTGGCCAAAAGAGAGCCAGAGCCACGTATGAGAGTCTGTTGTCCAGTTGAACTGCACTGTCCGGCTGTCCAGCTGTCCGAGCGCACGCTGCACTGCAAACACGATTTCAAAATATTTCGCATAAATAAGTTAGTGTAACACACGAGACCTGAGACCAAAAGACCAGCCAAAAAAAATAACAACAACAACAACAACAACAGACCCCAGCCCAAAAGCCAAAGCCAAAGCCAATGCCAAAGCCGAAGCCAAGAGCGAAGCGTTGATCACACGTTCACATTATTTGACGATCGCACGATATGAAAAAAAAAGCTAAAGGAGTGAAAAAAGAAACTGTTAAGGAAAGCAAAAAAAAAAGCTGTTTGCCCAATATTTCCATACACCCCATAGCCAGCCTCGCCATGATCGTGATAATCCATTATTAATGCCAATCAGCATATATAAACAACAACAGCAACAGCAGCAACAACAGCAGCAACAACAACAACAACAACAACTTTCAACAGTAGCTTCCCATAGAGATTATGATCGTGGCGCCCATTTCCTGTGCCACAACGAACCACCCAACCAACCAACCCAGCAACCCAACCACCCACCCGCCCTGCGCATTGACATGAGCAATTCGTAAGTTTGTCGCCTGCCTGTTGCACCAACAGCGACGTCGACGTCGACGTAAAAATTTGCATGCAACCTGGCTGCAAATGCTCACCTGGTGGTCTGCTACATTGCGGTTGTTGTCATTATGGGGTTGCAGTTGCAGTTGCAGTTGCAGGACCTCCCACATGCAGCTCGATTGTGTTATTGCGGTTACACTGCTACCGTTTGCCAAACGAACTTGCTAACTTGCCACAATTGCTGCAGTTTGCTGCAAGTTGCTGTAGTTGCTGTAGTTGCCAAGTTGCTTCATCATCATCTCATGCTCGTCCTCTTCTGCCTGCCTTTTTGGTCTCATAATTGTACGAAATTTAGTTCGCATGCCCTTGCGGTCGCCTTTGCAACTTGGTCTTGTTGCTTGCCCCAGTAGTTGGCTGGCAGTTTGGGCCTTTTGTTTTTTTCTCCTCCTGTTGCCTTAACGGGCAGAACAATAAATGTTTTCGTTTCGGTTTCGGTATTTGTGCAACGTTTTGGGGCATTCAAATGTGGCAGCAACTTTCGCGAAATGAAAACTTCAATTTTTTATCGAGTGCATTGCTCATAATTACAAAAGCCCCCAAAAGCAGCTGCCTGCCACAAAGACATTGTGCCACAGCACAGAGTGCTGCAGCAAAACGCTGTGGCCCGTTGTGGTGGTTCGCGCTTTTAGGCCAGGTTAACTCCTGCACTCGATATTCAATTTTGCATTTTACAACAAATGCGTGCCTTACCATATTTAGTTGGCGTGCAAAAATAAGCCAAGTGAACTGTAGGCGCAGCGGCAACGTGCGGGGAGCATGGGCAAGGGGGGGGTAACTTGCAGCTCGTGCATTGTGCTTATCATTTACATAGCTTAGCATTTTGATGACCCAACCATTTGTGCTACACTGTGGCACATAGAGTGCGGCTAGCTGCCCCATCATCAGCCGATGCAGCAGCAGCAGCAGCCGCGGCAGCAGCAGCAGCAGAAGCCGCAGCAGCAAAAAAAATTAATTTCAAATTAAATTTATGGCGCCGCAACGTCAGAAAAGGAAAGCGTCGCCTTCTGCCTTCTGCCTTCTGCCTTATGCAATTTGGCCATGTGTGTGTGTGTGTGTGTGAGTGTATGTGAACTGTTGGCCACCGCAACAGCATCAGCAGCAACGGCAGCTACAGCAGGAGCAACAGCAGCCTTGCTGTGATTTATAACTGTTTGGCCCAAAAGCTAACCCCCTCGTAAAAGTTCACCACAGAGAGTCAGCGAGTCAAGCTGCTGCTGCTGCTGCTGTTGTTGTTGTTGCTGTTGCAACTGCCACGCATTTGTGACCACTCATCAACTGACGGCGGCTATAAATGTCCAGCGAAACCATCAACCATCAACCACCACCACACGAGACGGACAGACAGGCCAACAGAGCGACAAAGATCGAACGAGAGAGAGAGAGAAGGAGACAGAGGTTGGTATTATGGTCACTTTGTTGCCGTTGCTCTTAATCGTTTTGGAATTGCTTTATTAATAGAACAATTGCTGGAATTACATAAAGGTTAAAATTAAAGTCACAGCGACAGTGACAGCGACAACCACAACAACAACAACGCATCTGTATTTTCCTTTTATTTTAATTTCATTTTGCTGTTGTCATAAGGCCCCAAACGTTGGGCCAATGACATTGGCCAAGTGCTGGTCAGGGCAGGGCAGAGCAGTTGGGTGTATTGATTGATGGACAATGCAGAGAAGTTGTGATTGCAATTGTTTAAATACTATATATAAAATACTTTAAAGCCGAATTTATTTTAATATAAAAACGTATTCAATTTAATATTCTGCATTATTTAAAAAATTTAAATATAAAATAATTTAGTTGAAATATTTACATTATATAAAATAATTTACTTTTTCATTATACAAGCACAATTTTTAATTTAAAATTGTTAGTAAACAAAATAAATAAATAAATATATAAATAAATAAATAAATAAATGAATAAATAAATAAATAAAAAAATAAATAAATAATAAATAAATAAACAAATAAAAAAAATAATTAAATTATTAAATAAACAAATAAATACATAAATAAATAAATAAACAAAAATAATTAAATTAATAAATAAAGAAATAAATACATAAATAAATAAATAAATTAATTAATTAATTAATAAATAAATAAATAAATAAATAATAAATAAATAAATAAATATATAAATAAATAAATAAATAAATAACAAAATAAATGAATAAATAAATAAATAATTAATTAAATTAATAAATAAAAAATAAATAAATGAATAAATAAATAAATAAATTTATAAATAAATAAATATTAAATAAAAGAATTTAATTTAATTTAACAGTTTTTAGTTACTTTAATAGCACAGTAGCTAATATATTAACAAATTAATAATATTTCATTACATTTTTTTACTGTAGTCTGACTGAAGAGTTTGGTCACCATTTCAATAAAGGAAAATTTGTATAACGGAAAGTTTCCACAACTTGAAAAATAAGAGCACAAAGACAAAGTGTAAAAAAATACCATTATTTTCTTATTCCCTTTACAAATATTAAACAATTGCACAGAGCGTTTTATTTAAGAGTTAAAGAGTGCATAAAATCATTAATAATAATATTCAATTTAATTTTAATTAAATGCTAAACTTTATCATTTTATATGCGTTCTCCTGATTTATTTGCATTTTATTTATTATGAGTATTAATTTATTATATCTTATCTATTATTATTTTATAATATTTTGTATAATTATCTATGCTGCTGTCAAGATCCCCAAAGGATTGTAGGGTATCTGAACAGTTGTTAAAGCCGCTGTTAATATGTCCAAGTGCCATGTTTAATGCTCTCGAAGCTCGCGAGCTTGCAACTCAGCATGACACTTGATGCCTGATGCTTTAAGTGAATAATTGTCAGAAAAAAAGCAGCAAGAAGAAGCAGCAGCAGGCGCTGAAGAAGCAGGGGAAACAATGCTAAGTTACACACATGGGGGCAACAGACGATGGTCAGCAATGATGACCAGCCGTTAAAGGCCAAGCAGCAAACCAGGCCAGATTCAGGCCCAGATATGAGGCAGCAATTAGAACGGCAAGTTGGGGGGTGGGGCAGCAAGAGGAGGAGCAGGAGGCATGGCGAGGTGCGTCGCGGTGAGCTTGCAACATATTTAACACTCCCTTTTGATATCGCGAACTAGAAAAACGCAGTCGACGCATTGTCGCCGTTGCATTTTTGTTGGTTGGTGGTCATTTGCCTCGGGGTGACGATGTTGCAACATGCCTGATGCCAGTTGCTTGCTGCCGCTTAAGTGATTTGTTCAACTTTCCCAAGGGAGTGAGAGACGCAGGAGAGGCCAGCGACTTCATTAATATGTATGCTGCCCGTCTGTCCAGTTGTCCCACTGTCCCCCTGTCTGTGGCAATGTGGCAATGTGGCAATGTAGCTCTGACTGCGTTTTGCGAAGTGCAAACTGTTTAATTGCGGAATAATTGTTTTGCACACATAACCTCGCACCGTTGCAAATGGACCTGGCCGGGCCATAAAAAGCATATTAAGTGCGAATTAATGACCACAAAAGGCTTACCAGGCCACCGCTCACTTCTGGCCAGACCCGAAGCTCAACTGTAGCTAAACTCATGGCACAACTCTGGCAAAAAGCGGAGCACACACAGTGAGATTTTCTTGTCGCTTCCTTCTGCAACTGCAACTGCAGCACCATCTCCATCTCCATCTCCATATCCAACTGGTCGATTAAGTCGCCTGCCCCAAGTCCATTCGCCACTTAAGTACAGTCATTTAATTAGTCTTTAGTTTTAATGTATTTGTATTACAATTTATTAGCACTTACGGCTACTCAACAGATCCCAGAACTCTGCATAATATCTTGGCCAAATGCCATTACCAGAAATCCAACAGGGGTCTACAACTACAACTCAATATAAGTTCTTAGGAATTTCAACTCCTCGGCGAAAAAGTAACATTTTAAGAGCCCAGCTTAGAGACATTATTTCACATTGTAAATGTGTATGTGTACAATGAAGTCCGTTGAAATGAATATAGAAAGTATTACAAACTGAAACTCAGCAAAGGAATAGATACTTTAACTAACTCCATAAAATTTTACTTTGATTTATGAAAATATAGATATATATGAGAAAAGCAATACAATTCTTCCATTCTAAATTTAGAGCACTAAAACTTGAATATATAAATTAAAGTTCTACTTTCAATATATGTTTAATATTATATTATTATATTTATATTTAGATATAATATAATTATATTTTTATTATTTAAAATTAATACCAATATTTAATTATACTTTCATGTTTTAATAGCTTACAGAATGTAAATTTTATTATAAATTTATTAAATTTACTTTTCTAAAATAAATATGAGTTTGTTTTTATTAGTATTTCAAATAGTCTACTTAGTTTACCATCTTTATTTCATTTTTGTATCATAATATAATAAATTTTCCAAAGATCTCAGAGTCTAAATAACCAGTCAAAACTATTCCAAAATCTCAACTCTACTTTAAATTAAACTGACTTTTATCTCAAATTTTCAGGTCTAGAGAGTGTAGCATCCGTTATGTTGCTGACACTGACATAATTATCTCATTGAAAACAATCGGTAAGTGCCATAAACATTTGTTAATCTAAACTGAAAACTACCATATAATATTATAATATTCACATGCATACTTAAGAGATAAATGCTTCGATTTTTGGACTCTGTTGCTGTTTCAATTGAGACAAGATCTCTTCCCAAAGTTATCGAGCAGGTTTGTCCATTTGCCTGCATGCATATTTATTAAATCGTGTTGTTTCACATTTTTGTGGGATCCCAATAGGCAATAGATGGGATTGAATAGTATTTTTTTGTTTAAACGATATCAATTCAAATCGTTGGCTTATTGACTCGTAACAGCTTTTTCTCGAGCGATTCAAAAGCGAGCTTGTTATTTTTTCTATAACAAATTCTTGCATTAATTTCAAATCAATTTTCTTCACAGCTAAAGGTACATGCCTTATCTTTCCTCTAGAGAGCAAGAGATAGAGAGAGAGAGAGAGAGCGAGAGAGACAGAGAAAGATTGATGCCGAGGGAGACACAGAAAGACAATAGAAAAGTGCTCCGATACGAACAAATGTTCGTGGAGCGCGTTGGCTAAACAAAAGAACTTCATTGTTTCATCGCGACTGTAAAAGAGATTTATGCGTCCAAGTGAAATCATTTATCATGCTTAATTAAAATTGAAATGTTTAGCTGGATGACTTCTTCTGCTTCTTCTTTCACTTCTCCTGCTCCGTCTTCAGCACCCAATGGGGGAGCCAAGCCTTCCTAATGCCTAACATATTCCTTCTACACCTTTTCGTATTATTTGTTGACACATTGTTACACAAAATGCATTTAACCGGTTTTTACCTACTATTATTTATTATTTGCCTGCTCTTTCCACGTCCCCCCGCCTCTTGCAACTCCAACTAGTTAGCCATTGTTCCGCAGCTCTCCTTATATCCATACATTTTGTATATTTAGCGGTGCGTTTCCAATGTAAAGCGGCCGTTTATCTTTTAATTGTAACAGTCTGTGGCATCGCCTCGGGCTATCATAAATCGTTTGACAATGTTCTCTCTCTTTGTCTCTCTATATATGTATTTGAATATATTATCACGATATCAGTTGATATTACCATCATAAAAGGATCGGCAATGTTGCATCTTTTAGCTGGCTGCCCCTAATCCCATGGACAGTAGCATCTATAGACGCCATTGTTCTATTGAATTCCAGACAATTTAGAACTAGTTCTCACCTCGTAACCATTTCAATACCCACTTATTAGTTCAATTTATAGAGAATAATAACTCAACAACTCAAAGAAAAGTTCCCCAAAAAATTACATCATTTTTAGCGTTATAATTATTTTGCTTATTTCGCGGGCTTTTTTATTGGGAATCCTCACTTAACACCTGTTTCCATGGAATCCCAAAATATCAAAAAAAAAATTACTCAATTACTCATTAAATCAATCAGCGCAAAAATATCTATTCATTTCCAATGTATATCGATTGGCAATTCATAGAAATTTGTCTTGACATTAGGCTACAGTTAAACAATTACACATTGAACTCATTTCCATTTTAATAAACTCTCGACTCGCTAGACTGATTGAAAACGATTGTAACTCTAATATTTGCACATTATTTTAAATACGCTGTAAATGAAAATGTTGTTTAATGGGGTATAATAGAGCTGTGATGTCTGAGCTGTAAGTTTATAATTATATATCTGAAGCGTTGTTAACTTTTCCTCAACTAATTACATCAACAAGTTTAGCATATTTTTGTGAAATATACAAACTAATTAATACTTTAATTATGCCAGGAGCAGGTGAGGTGGAAGGAGGAGGTAACATCAAGTCGATACACTTTAGACTATTTCTAGTTATTGTTGTGTTGTTGTATAAGGTGTGTTACTGCCAAGCTTCAGTTATTGTAAATACACACACACACACTCACACACACACAGGCATTCATACACACTCATATATGGAGGGGCGACTCTACAAGTTGGCAAGTTAAAGTTCAATGATGTCATTACGACTAATTCACACCTATGTTTGAATTCTGAGTATGCGATTGTTCATATACGTTTCTTTTTTGCGATCGAAATCTAAATAATTTTAGCATTTAATAATTTATATATACATGCACACACACATTTACACGTGTGAGTGTTTCAACTGTGCGCCCATCCCGTGGCGTTTAATAACTTTATTTGTCAAAATGAAATCGTTGTCTTTCCGTTTTGCGAGCGCCTAACGAGTCACAGAATGTCGACCACCTGCTGCGTTTAAGAAATTTAGTTAATTGATTGCATATAGCCAAGTTTATATATTTATTAATGCTTATTGGTAGCTTTGAGTAGCTGCTTTTAACAAAATGGCAATCAGTATTTTATAGCTGCTAAATAAAATATGAGTTCTACGCAAGTTTGTTGCCCAAGTCTTTTGTTTTGTGTTTTTCACCTCTATGCCCAAAATGTCAATGAATTCTTTGTATGCCATCTACAGCATAAGTTAACTTATGCTAAATCAGTTCAAAACTGATTGTGTCAACTACAATTATTTGGTAAGTGTGTGAGGCGTGGCATGCCCAGTGGCAGGGACAGGGATGGGGAAGGAGGTAAAGCAGTTTGTTGTCATTGGTAATTAGCAACCCGTAACAAAAAAGTTAATTTAAATCAATGCGCAATCTCTTGTTGGACACCGCTCAACTCGTGCGTTGCTGAAACAAATGCCAATATGTGTGACCTCCCTCCCCCCCATCCCAAGCATCCCATTATCGACTTGCCCCCTTCCCAGCAATTGTCACTGGCTTAGCTTGTTTGTTGGGCTCCAAAAAGTGTTAAATATGCCTTTTATGTTGGCATCTTTTGGGATGTTTGAGCTCAGCGCGCTCAACGGAGTTTGTTCGGGTTGCTCAGTGCTGTTTGCTTAGGCAATCAGTTGTTGATAATTTTGTGTTGTTAGTGTCAATTGTTGTATTGTGTGCTGTGTGTTATGTTATGTTATGTTGTGTTGTGTTGGGTTGTGTGTGATAATTTAGACAATTCATCGATAAAAGCGCGCAACAAGCGTATCGAATGTGCACAGAGTTGTACTTAAATGGCTTCCATTTGCTTTTCCTGCTTTGTTTTCCTTTGGGGCTTGTCGGCGATTGCATTTTAATTACATCGAATTGGTAACTGGCATTGTTTAACATTCCATTTAGCATTTAGATGCACAAAGCTTTTATGTCTTTCGTATCGCAGATTGTGTTCGTTGTGTGGTCCTCGTTCCGTATGTGAATTATTTCCCATGATCCAACCATCCATCATTGATGCCATTCGCGACGACCTCAAGTCGACATTCAATCATTATTCAGCTCTTTTACACCACCCACAAAATAACACAAGCTATCTGCACTAACAACAACAAGTCCAAGCTATGTAAGGCCAATCAAGACAACTTGGTCAATGGCTATAATTGCCTGCCCAGGCCTGGCCTATGTCTATCTCTGGCTCTGTGGCTGTGGCTGTGGCTGTGTCTAGTGTTAATGCTTTGACGGGAATTTTCGTTTTCATTTGTGCAACAAACAATAAAAACGTGATTAAAGATGCTATGCAAAGTGCTATATCAATTGAAATGTGCTGTACATTAATAGGAAATGCGGTATATTGATGCTTAGGCATATTTTGTGACAGTTACAGCTTAAGTTTGTAGCATTTAGTTTAGTTTATTAACTATAACTATAACTATATGTATATAACATGTAATGCTAAATAAATAGATGCTTCTCGATTAGTTTAATTGAACTTACCACTCCATTAAAGTGACACAACTCTTGTCTAATGAGTACAGCGTATTTGCTGGTTCGATCAGCTTTCTTTTTTATAACTCTTGTCATTGAAATTGAAACACAAAACGTTGCCTTGCGAATCGTTTGTTACTGTTGTTGTTACTGTCTTAATGTGGGAATTAAGTCGAGCTGTGGCCTCTACACGCCCTGTGCCCCAAAAAAAACCAAAGCTTCGGGTGTATTCATACGAATACTCACACTCACACTCACACTCACACTCGTATTCGTAGTGGCACTCTCGGGGGCGTACTCGTATTCAGACTTAGATACAGTTGACTATTAAAAGCGATGTAAGCGAAGTGCGCTGTGCATATAATTACAATAATAAAATGTTAAATATTTCTACATGCATCTTTTATGCTTCATTTCCTGTGCCCAATGTCCAATGGGTAACGGGCTGTGGGTTATGGTGGGTTATGTGGGCGATGGACTACGGACGACGGACGACGGACGACGGACGATGGGTTATAGGCAACGGTCAATGGGAATCAATAGGTATAGCTCTTGCTGCATATTAATTTGAATTTCGGGGCGGCAAAGTGCATGGCGGCCATACGAAATGTGCATTTAATTGACAGGCAAAAAGAACTTCAAATTAGCATAAACGGACAGCATTTTTATTTTTATTTATTTATTTGTATTTTATTTCATTTGTTTTAAAACAATATTTTCATTAACAACAAGTCGATTCTACGGGGCCGCCTGTTTACAGTTACATCAGAATAAAGTCTCTTCATCATTTCATTTATTTTTGTATTTATTTGTAATGCCGCCAAAAAAGCTTTCCTCTGACACATGTCGAACCTTTTGGGACCTGTTCGATTGGTGGGTCCGCTGTAGTTCTCGGTCGGTGAGTTCAATAACTTGGTAACAGTAACTGCATCGAATGAAAAGGAACACGAACAAGTTTTGCATAATAACCAAATGATATGTCGAAAGGTTTCTACAATAACTCAATTACTGCACTGCCAGTTCAACTCGGTGAGTTAAATGAGAATTGGCAGATGCAATCGAGCAAACGATATATCGATGACAACAACATCGATCGCATGTCAAATTCGATCAATGAAGAGCGCACAAATAACGTGACTTTATGAAGTGGTAATGAAGCCATTAGGTTATTGCTAACGTTTTTTTTTTTTTTTTGAGGCTTGGCTTTGGCCCACAATTTTCAATATTTACGACAGGAAATTGCGCCTTGCATTGAAAATGTATTCAACAAACTTTATTTCAACCATTTTGTATTTGTTTCTAAACAAATGTTGTGACGTTTTATGGCTTTTGAATTATGCTTCGAGTGATAGATTTATGCGAGTGCGTGTTAAGCTCAACTTGCGTATTTGTTTTAATAAACTTCAAGAGATAGACCTTAGAAAGCTGACAATAGTTATAAAGTTAAGTTTATTCCGGATATTATATTTTTATGCTCTTCGTTTAATATTTTTGTGCAGTTTATTGTTTATTTTTGAAAATTCAAGAGGAACAAAGTTATAAATTATTCTTGAATTTATGTTGACAAAGCGGAAATGCAGCTCCATTTTATTTTATTATTTGTATTATTTATTATTCGTTTACATTAATTATTATTTATTAGATTTGATTTCTATTTTTTTGTTTATAATAAAGATTTGCCAAGATATTCTTTTAAAAGGATACTTTAACATTTTATTAATAAAATTTATTCTTATCACAATATTTTCGTATAGAACTTGTTTAATAAATTGTGTGAATAGCACAAGTAATTCCCAAAAATCCCCTTTTGCATCTGCACACAAACCTAAGGAGTTTAACATCTTACAATCTGCCAGCTTATGCAAATTGCTTACAACATTACCGGATCTAGTTTGTATAAATCACATTAAAATTTCTTCCCATATTAGTTCCGCATTGATTGCTCAATGTAAAGTTGGGAGTTTTTCTTATGCGCAACTGAATTTTCAGAAATCGCTCACAATTGATCAGATACTATTTGTTTCAATTAAAGTGAGCAACACATTCCAATTGATTATTCCGGCTTCTAATAAAGCCACTTGCACTCATCAATTGTTAATAATCATTGTTTTGCATAAAATGCAATTAAAATTGTTGTGGTTTTTCACCCAATCCGTGAGAATCGATGTACAACAAGATCAGATAAGAGACACAGAGAGACACTTACGTTAGGGGTATGATTAGTATTTCTATTGAACTAATAGACGGAAGTATCGAATGTAATAACTCAATCATTGAATCACTGTTAATAAGCTAACAAGCTAACAATGACATCAGGGCGGGGCACTTCAAATACCGGAAAGAAGGAGGTGGCAAGAGTGCTCTATTGCTCTACTGGCTAAAATCGAAATGCGTTTGAATTTTAGCACTGCAAACAGTTATGTCAGCAACTGCAACTGAAACACTTGTTTGGCTTGGACTCAGGCTCAGACTGAGAGCAGGAAGAGTCTTTGATGATGAGCCCAGGCAGGCCAAGACAAGAGAAGCCAAGAGTAAAGCCAGCTTGAGTCGAATGACCAAACACTTTTAATGATCATCGTTTGGATGAGGATTACGGACGTATTTGTTCACCATTAGTATTTGTTATTATTGTTATTACTATGTATTTGAATTGCTCAAGAAGTAAGCTGCTTTACCAAAGTGGCCCAAAGAGGCCACAAAAGTGGCCCAAAGAGTCCAATGCGATGCTGCGGCAGCTGCACGGAAATTAGCCAAACTCTAAATGCCAGACAAATGCATTTTGTTCTAGACAACGAGTGGACAGCCGGGGCAGGCATTGCCTCTTGGCCAAGTTAAAAGAATGCCGCTCCAGCTCTGGCCTAGCTCTGTTTGTCTACTCTCCTTAAAGACCGAAAAGAAGAGGTTAAGAAGAGAGCCAAGGGAGGTAGTAGTAGTAGTAGTAGTAGTAGTACGGTGGTGTGGAGTTTAGAGGAGCGTACGCGTCATTGTTGTTTACACAATTATTAGGACAACAAGCCGCCGATCGTCGGCAATCTATGGTTGTTGTCGATTGTCGGTTGTCGGTTGTCTGTTGTCGGTTGTTGGTTGTCCGTTGTTGGTTGTCGGTTTTGCCGCTTGCCGCTTGTCGGTTGTTTACACTCTACAGCTCGGCTGTGAAGCCTTTGATTCTATTATAGACAAACCACAGACCACACAAAACTCAGTTGTGCCATCACAATCGATGACTTCCTTACCTCTTCCTCTCCACTATGTCTCTCTCTCTCTCTCTCTAATGAGACGGCAATTTAGCACCTGCGTATTTAGTCCTGATCCTATTTGTTTAACTGATGAAAGAATAACAGTAGCCTCTATTGATTTATTTGCGCAAATGTGCCTCATAAATGTGCAGTTAGATCACGACAATTGCCTTTTACCTTTACCTTTTGCCTCTGTCTTGGCCACAAACTCTCTGCTGGGCTAATTGTGCATGCTAATGCCATGCAACTGTGTCGACATAGAGTCAGAGTCGTCCTGTACCTGTGGAGTCACCACAGCAATGCTGCAGTCCGTCCAACTGAAGTCCAACTGCTGTTAAGGTTTTGGGAGGAATACGTGAAGTTCACAATTCATGACAAATAAATTTATAAATTATTTAACATTGTTTGTTGTTGTTGTGATTGTTGTAGTTGTTATTGTTGCTGTGTGGTGCTTTGCACGTACCCTGTTGAAGTCGCATTGCGACGGTGGTGCGCACCCGCCGAGTCAGAGGTGGTTTACCCAGTCCAAGCAACTGGAACATGACCGATATTGTGCGGCTAACAGTTATATATATGTACGAGCTTCTACTCCCAACTCCGTTGACGACCCACAGACCGATCGACCAGCTCGTTCAGCATCATCGATTAATGCCAATGCACATTTAATGCACATATTTCGATTTGTTTTTTTTTTTTTTTTTTTTTTTTTTTGCTTGCTTCTCTCTTCATTTTTATATTTTGTGTGCCACTCGATTGATTTTTTTTCTCATATCGTGACGTACGTGCCGCAGTTTCAGTCCCAGTTCCAGGCTGTGTTCTCAGTTGCCAGTTTGCCAGTTGCCAGTTTGCCTCTGTTGTGATGTCATGTCACAAGGTGATATAACATGGCTGCAGTTATTAAACAAGAAAATTATCAAAGTCAACTGTATACGATATTTTTATACTCTAACTACTGTATTGATTCCTTAGTGATAAGAAAGATTAATATGCATTGAGTAATATTTGAATATTTTGTAATATATAAAATAATATTTTATATTTATATTCCTTAAAAGTTATTAATGATATTAGTAATAAACCAATAATTGTGTTCATAATGGTATATAATTTAAGCAGTAGAAGTTACTATTATATTTATATATATAAATATTATATATTATTACCTTCTTCATAAACTGGAACATTTGCTCTTTAAATAATTAATATTGCTATATGAATAGAATTAAATTAATTTATTTTTGAATTTCTAAATAATTCATTTATTTTTTTAACAGCGTTTTTTATTTCCTTTTAATTTGTTTATAATTTGTTGGGCTGTTCTATTTATATATATTTTATTTTATAAATTTATTCTTATTAGTTTTAAAATATTCAATTTAAAAACTATAATTGAAGAAATTATTAATTATACAGAATAAAAATGGATTTAGTTTATATATAATTTAAGGAGTAGAAGTTATTATTATATTTATATATGTTTATATTTGATATCATTACGTTCTTCATTTTACATGAATTCAATTAAATCGTTTTTGAATTTTTAAATAATATATTTATTTGTTTAACAGGATTTTCTAAATTCCTTTTAACTTGTTTATAATTTGTTGGACAGTTCTATTTGTACATATATTTTATTTTATAAATTTATTCCTAATAGTTTTAAAATATTCAATTTAAAAACTATAATTGAAGAACTTATTAATTATACAGAATAAAAATGGATTTGGTTTATATATAATTTAAGGAGTAGAAGTTATTATTATATTTTATATTATTACCTTCTTCATTTTACATGAATTAAATTAAATTGTTTGTGAAGTTCTAAATAATATATTTATTTGTTTAACAGCATTTTCTAAATTCTTTTTAACTTGTTTATAAATTGCTGGACTATTCTATTTTTATATATTTTATATTATAAATTTAAAAAATTATTATTTATGCAGAATATAAATTTGATGTGGTTTCTTTTAATGTAAATAAATATATTATTATTTTCTTCCAAGTTTAAGTGCTTATCTTAATGAATCATTACTTATCTTAGCAACAAAAGAGAGAACTGTATGACTGCTTGATGTAAGAGTATAAATGATAGATCAGTTATGAATAGTTGGTTTTGCTATATAGTAGATGGCTCTGGAAACTAGGCCTAGGGCTTATTGAGAGCATTTGATGGCTAAAAAAAAATTCTAAATGTCGATGGCGGCTGAAGGAAGAAAACCAATCCAAAGCAAGTTGTAGACTTGTTGAGGTTCATTCATTTATGGCTAAGTCACGTTGGAATAATTTGTTTTATGTTAATGTTGAGCATGGCGCATTGTAAGCAGCATCAACTGCAAACTGCAACTGCAATTGCAATGCCGCCTTCCTATGCGATTCTCAAAGCCCATGCATTGCAATTGCTACTTTTTCTTTTGGTTTAGCTTTAGCTTTAGCCTTAGCTTTAGCTTTAGCCAACGTTGTGTGTGCCCCTCAATGAATTGGAATTTAATTTGAGTATTTGCGCAAATTTTCCAAAAGCGACGACGACATCGTGGACAATTGATGCCCTGGCTCCCCCGCGCTTAAGATGTCAGGTGCAGTTGTTGTTGTTCCTCTTGTTGTTGCTGTTGTTGTTGTCTCTGTTGATGTAGAAAGATATTGTATCTGCAACTGCTGCGACCGCGACTGCTGCTGCAAATGTGGCCCGCACGCAACAATTTGCTACTGGAATTCCTTGCCATTGAATGTGCTTGCATGTAAATGGATCCAGCAACTGCTTAATCGTGATTCAGTAGGTACTAGACACTCGCCATTCGCTACTCACCAATCTGTAGTATTAGGTTTTCTATTTAAAATATAGTTAATCTAAAATAAAACTGAGCAAACGGCAACTACAGCATCCAATCGTAATCCAGTTGCAAGTAATCTATAATAACTTCATTAGATCAATGTATCTATTACTGGCAGATACTGTTGTTAATAGAAATAGAAAGCCACAAAATGAAGATAATACCATCATAAGCTGTCTAGGTGGCCCCTCAACAGTTACTTCCGTTGACGCCCACGTTCTGGCCACATCATTGACCTTAAAGAATACCAACTTGTATAAGAGGATTATCGACTTTAATGTGATGTGACGTGACCGTTACGACGCCGGCGGCAAGTGCCAGAAATTGGTAGCCAGAAATTACTAAAAGATACATTTAATTCCGGCGGAAATGCTCACACACGCACACCCACACCCACACCCACAGGCAGCTGGAGACAACTGTAACTGAATTTATCCCATAATTAGGGTCCAGAATTCGCACGCTCAATTTCAAATTGAAAATGTAGCAAAATGTGAGTTAAAGTAAGACATCAATTATACCTATACAGGTAATACGGTAACCTGCAATTTGCAGTTCTCTTTGCTTCCCCGTTCCCTCTTTCCCAAACACTTTGTGTGGCCTGTTTGCGAGTGACCTTTGACAAATGTCTCTATGATGGATGCAAGTTGTAACGTTCGGCATTCATTTGATTCACTTTTGCCAAGCGCCAGTTGTGATTAATTGGCGAACCACATTTTATTTTTTTTTTTTTTTGGGTATAGCATAACAATGTGTGGGAGAGCATTAAGAAGAAGATGGACAAAGCAATTCAGATGATGAAATAGAAGCTGTCACAGTTGTTTAGGTGAGTTATAGCAGCGAAAGATTAATAATTTGTAGAGTAGATAGATAGAACTCTATAGAAGTAACTTTTCTATATAAAGATATTTAACTTTAGTCTAATTTAGAATAATAATCATTTTATAAAATAAAGCATGAACTCATTTTATTTAATAATACAATACTATACTTTCAAATATGCATAAAATTAAACTATAATAAAAATTCAATTGCATAATCAACTAGTTCTAATATCCAAGCTCTTGATTTCTTCTACAATTATTATCCATATTCATAATTATAATTCATAATAGTTTTGATAGTTTTGTAGTCATCTAAAACATTTGATTCGATATTTGATATATGAATACTTTAATACTTAATCTAGAATAATATATAATTGTAATAGGAACTCATCTTTATTCGGTGACAAAACTTATTTGATTTAAAATAAAGATGGAGATGCCTTCAGTATCCACTTCCATATGATCTCCAACTGATATTTCGTCTTGCAATTAATGGCATTCTCCAGACCATCCAGCTGCAATTGACCTGCATTCGAGGAGAACCACAGTGTGGCATTATCAAAGGCCGTAAGTAAGTTGAGCTATTGATTTCATTACCATAACGAGTAAACGATTGAACGATCCATCAATACAAATACGAATACAAATTGGATATACGAATACGAATTCGAATACGAATACGAATCTTATAAATACGGTTATGTGAGCTACTTTAGTTGTCATAAGTGTCACAATGTGCTTTGATTTACAACAATAACGGCGCCTATTAAACCTCATAATTGTACCAATAACCAAAATGTACAATCGACAAATGACAAAAATGTTTCGCAATCGTGTATCCCATATACCCCATATACCAAATATCATATACGAGTATGTATACTCCAACCATACCGAATCCAATTCATCCACAAGTAGCGACGCCTCATTGAGCAAACGAAGCACGTAACGCAAATAAAAATGAGCCACAAATGAGCGAGCAAAAGAGTCGGATATATACAAATATATATATAAATACATATATATCTTATATATATTGTAAGAAATCATATGTCTTACTTTGATATTTATGCGTATGCCAGACCCATTTTTGGCGACCTAAGCAAATAGGGGCGCGAATGAGGCACCAACTGAATCGGAGACTTCGACTTCGACTTTGACTTGGACTGATCGCCAGTTGGGTCATTGGCTCTTGTGAGCCACTTGATGTTTTGGCTTTGGACAGCGGCCCAAATCTGGCTCTAAAGTGTTGACCATAAGTGTCTCGATTGTTTGTGTATCATAATACAACAACAACAACACGTTCGGGGCGCACACTCAGTGCGTAAGTACAGTAGAACCAATTATGGATTTTATAAAACAAATGTGGCGCGCATATTAATCAGTTCGCCCCACAGAGACCTCCCTCCTCCCCCCCTTCAGCTGCTCCCCATCCCTCTCCCTCACAACATTGACTCTCTAAGCGGTCTACTATGGCTACTACTATGGATAAGACGTGCGTATGTGCGTTCATCATTTTGGTTTGCTGCCCCATAAATTTCCAAATGATTTACTTTAGTTTCGTGTGGAATTATTTGTTGCAACAATAACAACAACAACAATGATTACAACAACATCAACATCAACATTGCACAGCGGAAATGTGATTAAAAGCATATTTTATATTTAGTTGTGTGACGATAAAAAAGAAAACATGACAAAGAACAAACCACATCAAATTGTGGAAGACCTGATGCTCTTTCTATCATTTACTCAAATTATAATTAGATTATTTGATTATATTTATATAGTATATATTACTGTATTATATTAAGTGATTCTATTTATAGCTAATAAATTATTTTATATATTATTATTGTAATTTATATTACATATATTTCAATTTATATACCTAGTAGCATTAATATTAGAATATTATGCATAATTAAATAATTTATATATTATTATTATTATTATAAATTATATTAAATATATTTTTATTTATATTTATATAATTATTAACATAATTATTACAATATTATATACAATGAGATTGAAGTAATCAAATCTATCTTCAGCACTTCATATTCCTCAACGATGTTGTGACACATTGGATAGACAAGTGATAACACCCTTTTGTGAGTGTATGCAAAGCAAACCCCAGAGCTCAACGCTTTATAGGCTCAAAGCTGCGTGCAGGGCATGCAAATGGCTCACAGATGATGATAATGATGATGAACAAAAGGCTCTGACAAACAGGCAACAGGCAATGGGCAACAGGCAATGGGCAACTGGCAAATCGACCCCCTGCGGCCACTGAGTGTTTATGTCAACTGCACGGCTGATGACAGCCATAATTCTACAGATCCAGCTCCAGTCAGAGATTCGAATCAGAGTCGAAGACAGAGCTCAGCAGAGCTGGCAAGAGAGAAAGATAGAGAGGAGAGTCCAGTTAACAGACCTTGGTATAAATAAGTGCAAAACGTCAACGCCATGGGCGCAAAATTGTTATCGCCATCGCGTTTTTCAGTCCGAACCAGAGGTTGGGGGGATATTTAGTAAAGCCAGAGTGTCGACATCGACACTCGACTTGATATTGCAATTGGAATTGGATCCACTCGGTGGTCACGCCAACCACAACGAAATTGTAGCAACGGAAGCGAACCACAGACAGCGACAGAACTAAGCTAAGTAGATGTAGCTGTAGCTGTTGCTGTAGCTCCCACGGTAGTGGCTCCTGCTATTGAGCAGGCCTTTTTGGCCAAAAAAGGTGAGCCAAATTACGTCTAGGCCACAACTTGTTACAGTTGCTACCCCCTGCCCTCCACCCCACCTCAACTAACGGTAGCTAATCCCATGCACTATGGGAAACAAAAAACGAAAGAAAGAAAAACACTTATAATTTTATTTTTTGGTCGCTTCCTGCTCCAAATACAACAGAATCTAACGCCACACGCAAACAGCCAATTAACTTCAACTGATAGCCAGCAGAATACGCTAAGATATGAGACTGTGATATAGAACAATTCAAAGATACACTCAGAATATTGTGAGAACTTTCGAATATAATAAGTAACTGATTAATGTAATCAACTTGGAATATCTTCAATAGATTCGAACTATAATTTTTCTCACAGTGCATATTGATGTTGCACAGTTGCTGACAGTTCACCCACAATGTTTATGTGGAAATTATGCATGGAAATAAATCAATAGGAGTTCAGATATATATTATGCATTACAAATCAGTTGCAGCATTTGTTGTTGTTGTTGTTGTTGTGCAGCGCCAACGCAGCGAACAATATTGAAAAATTATTATAGAAAATCGGTTAGCTGTGCACAACTAAGGCTCAAACAGATACACGGATACATGGATAGATATAGATACAAGCGAGATACTGCGATTGAGATACATGTGTAGCAGTCAATGAGTCACAGTCGTTGTGTTGAGGCGTTGAAATTGGGCGCAAATCGAATTGTATCTGCAAGATACATGTGAATTGTTATTGGCATTTGCATTGACATCGACTGCTGCACTGCTGCACTGTGCAAAATGAAGTTATATGGCCAACTGGCTGCCAAGACCTGGGCCCATAAGTCACCCAAGTCAGTTGGCAGCAGGCAACGTGTCTCAAGTCTCCATCAGCCTGAATTCTGCTTCGAATCTCTGTCTGAGCTGAGCTGAGCTAGAGTCTTGTATCTGTTCAGTTCGCCCGCTTTAATTAACATATGCTAACAAGTTGGCCCATGCCGCACTTTGTCACTTCAAGAGAGCACTGCAGCTCCATGTCGACTCGTGTGGTTACTTGTGTGCCACTTGGGGGTGGGCCTAAGTGGTTTTTAAATGAAATTAATTTAAATTTTTTGCTTGCGCTCTACTCAGTTTTCCACATGCAACTTGCAACGGGCATTAAATTGTAATGAGATCATTGCCATACAATAAATTTACTCATGTCTCTATTTATAAATGTGTTATGCTATGTTCAACTAACCCAACCATAACCTACCACAAAAAGGGTGTTAATTAATAGTTGTTGCAATTATTTATAACTTTATGAGTTGCTGCAGTTGTGCAATGCGATTGCGTCACATGGTTTAAGATACACAAAAAGAAATCAAGATATGTTTAAAGAAGAATATATAGAAAAATGCAGAAATATATGCAGAGTAATTAGAAAAGATTAGGTAAATTAGAGGAATGCAAATAAAGAGTTTACAGATGTGCGAGGAAGTAGCAATAGAAGTGGCAAAAAAGGAAGATTTAGATGCAGAAGTTACATATGAAGAAGATGCAGAAACATAAGATATATAAAGAGATGATTCAGTTATAGTTAGCGAAGAAACGAAGACAGAAACTGAGGCATAAGATGTATAAGATACAGCTACAAATAGAGAACATACAGATACATATGTATAGCTATACCTATAAATGTTTATTTATAACAATACAACAAATATATATTTATCTAGTTACACCTGTACATCAATTCATATCTTTATAGCATATAATAATCCATAATTTTAACTATATATTTAACTATATATCTTGCAATATGAATAGCCTGATCTGTTTGCTAAAACCTAACCCATATAACGTAGTTAGTTGGGACTGAGAAACTAGGTAACTGTCAGCACTGATCGGGCCCATTAGATACTTAGATGACGTCGTCGCAATGTCATCTCCCGCTCCCAATCCCAACAGTCCCTACGTGCTACTGTCTAGTTCCGCTTACAGCTTACACTGCGACTGGCCTTACAAACTGAAGCTGTAGCTACAGCTAATGCTAAAGCTGAAGCTGACTTTAAAGCTGAGACTACACACATCGAGCTATAGATAATAATAGATTTTCTCACGCTTGATATTTCAGGCAGTGAATGACGTTAACAATGTGTGCAGGCCGACGAGATACGAGTGCTGACTCTGGGTGCAGTGTGTGAGGCGGGAGGACGTGACCATTGGGAGGGGAAGAGAGAGACTCGCGTACGGGGGCATGGCCAGCGGGCGCGTCAGCCGGAAATCATTGCGGTGCAAAACGGCGGCTTTAAGTTTAGAAATTACGTGCGGCTGCGGGAAAAATATTAATAAATGAGCTACAAATACGGCTCAGAGCTCGATGTTAGCTGTTAGCTGTTAGCTGCTAGCTTGGCTAATACTTGTATGTTTATTGGAACTATAAAAATGCAACAGAAAATGATTTGCATGATTTGGCTAGAGATTTGCAGCATTTCACACCTAGCCATAAAAGCGCACACACACAACTCACACACAACAACACACACCTCCTCGTAATTATAGTCTCAGCATCATCTTCGCTAAATTACGATTACTGTCGCACTGCTTACGAGCGAAGGGGAGCATGGCAGTGTGAAGGGGAGCATAGCGTATTCAGGAATTTTGTATGCATTTAAGAGAGCACTTAGTCATGCCCAAGTGATTTGCTAAACTAGATTTTCATTGGGGAATTCCAGCACTAAAAATTGAAATAATGGCTGAACAAAATAAAATTATGATAATCTAATAATATTGAAATTGAAATTGAACCTTTTGCCTGGTCTCCGAGCCGGATCTGTACGACAAACGTTGCAACTAATTGAATGCATTGCAAATGCAATTCATACTCGTACTAACTAACGAATCACTTATTGAGTTATTCAAACGAAATGCCAACTATGTGTGAAGAGCAGAACAGATATCGTCGTACACGTCTTTGTAATTGCAACTGCAAAGCGCAATCAAAATCTAATGACGCAAAATATCTATCTGGCCATCGAAATTAGTTAGAAATTATAGATCAGCATTTATAGGTGTTGGCGAAACAGCAAAATTACCAGAAATCTAATTATATTCTTGCATTTCATTTTTAATTAAACACATTTCAATCTTAATAACAATTTAATGAGAAATTGCCAAGTACTAGTTAAGTGTGTATAATGATTTATAATTCTTTACTGTGCTTTTATTTAAATAAAGAGAAACCAAAAATAAAAAATAAAATACATAATTCAAAGAAATTCTGATGCAGCGAAACATTACAGAGAAGCAATCGTATTTATTTATAAATATATATGTAAGTATTCATCTTTAATTGGGCTATAAAATAAGCATTTAGTCTACTTGGTTGAGTGGGAGAAATATTGTTGCTATTTTATTTAATAATTGTACTTTAAGTTTAAGTCTTAAAAAGTTGATTTACATTAGTTAAATTGTATATTTAAAAATGTAAATAGCTAATAATGAACAGCTACTCAAATCAGAGCAGAATTATGAACAGAGCTGCGCTTTGTATTTGCAAGTAATCTAATTAAATTATTGTTAAGTTATTAATCAAAGAGTTAAGCCATTACTGTCAGTACATAGCAGAAGCTAAAGTATGCAGAAGACTTCTCTTCTATCTCTTATATGCTACTATCAATATCTTTAGTTTAAATGAATGTAAAGAAACAAATGAAGTTCCAGTCTCTCAATTGCAATTGTTATTTCGCATTCAACCTACTTAAAGCAGTTTAATTGCTATAAATTTATACCAGCCTATGCAGTAAGCAGCTTCTAGTTTAAAGATCTCAATTTCAGAGTTAGTTGTTTTGTAATTTCCCAAAACAATTCCCATATAGGATAGACGAACCACCCATTAATTCATATGCATAGTACGCGTATGTTTAATTTCTATATTTTCATTGACACAGTTTGTTGTTGTCGGTTGTCGATTGTCTGGTTCTCTAGTTGCAACGGAACCCGGGTAGACCACACACACGCTAGCCGCTCCCACATATGTACGGGTATGTCTGGCTGACCCCTCCATTGACCCCCTTCTGGTATACACATTTGGCGACTTGATATTCGTTTGTCTTTAGCACTTGCATCACAAAAGTATGATTTAGACGTTTATTAAAGCCTAAACAATGCCTGGAAATGTATGGTGGTGGTGCTGGAGTGGGGCAACGTAAGCTTTCATTATGGGAATTCAAATTAGAATAACATTTTGAGAAGTTTATTTACATTTTGGATTTTCGAGCGGTAACATGCGAGTAGTTAGCACCTTTCGCAAAGACAATTCTAACCAAAATATCCACAGACTCCGACTCAGACTCAGAGTCAGCGCTGTGGGAGCTACAAACATTGAGCTCATTTTGTGGGGGAGTTCGAAGAGAAAGAGAGAGAAAGAGAGTTGCAAAATGTTGCAATAACCGTTAACTGTTTGCCATAAACATTAGATGCCCTTGCCTTACCCCTTTGTGCCCCCTACTAACTGGAGGTCTACGCATTGAGTTGCATATAAATTACAATAGCAGCTCATAGCCCACAGCCCACAGCCCACAGCTCACAGCTCCAGCTAGAGCTGTGTCTCTTTGCGAATCGGCCCAAAAGCCAAATTGTTTTTTAAAAGCACCATTTTTATTACGTCTGATAAGTGATCTCGCGACATTTTCAATTTTAATAGGGTCTCTTTCCCATCTGCCCCCAGAGGGGGGAGGAAGGTGGAGAGGCATACAAAGCGACTGCGCGCCCCCACACACAGTTCAGTTCAGAGCATCATCATCTCCGTCCTGCACCTCCTACTCCTCCTCCTCATCCGCATGGTTGTCGTTGTTGTCTTGGTTTTCGACTGAGAGTGTCCGGCTTGGGGATCATTTGTCGTTGCGTTAATAAAATTGCATTGAGTCGCATTTGAAACTGCTTTGCCGGGGTCGCAGTCGGTCGAGGAGAGAAGTGAGCTGTGACGGGGGGGAAGCATTGGCATCTGGGTCTTGCTTTGGCGGTGGTCACCGCACAGACAAACCAGGCAACAGCAAGCACAGAGTTGGCCATTATTAATAATGCCAGGCGATGTGAGCTGTGGTAGGCACTGCGAGTTTAAGCTCAACAATTGATAGACTAGCAGATGCCCTGTAAATATACACAAATCTCATTTAAAATGGAACACAAATAAATGAAATTTCAAAGAAAATTTGTAAAGCTTATCATAATCTCAAATGTAATACAATAATTGACGCAACAGCATACCCTGCAACACTTTCGATGTGCAGGGTATAACGAGAGAGAGGTCACCTGAAAACGTTGCAAATAAAACGGCAACCATTTTTAATATGATTGTATGTCATCTTAAGCCCACAACTTTAGCAAAGCTTTCGCAGCCAAACAACATCTTGGGCTGGTCTCTGTGCTCTATACTCTATAGACTGCAAATACTGTAGAGTCTGTAGGCTCTCTAGACTCTATAGACTCTCTGTGTTGGCCATGTGTTGCCATTCAGATACTCAAATTATCAACATGCTTGGTCAGCCGCCTGCCTGCTTGCCTGCCATTGTGCAGTCGCCTGGCTTTGGGTGTCGATGATAATTTTTCATGCGATGAGCCCCCCTTTTCCCTCTCTTCCGAATCCCCTCTTCTCTTGCTGTATCAGGTGCTTGCTGCGTTCCCACTTAATGGGTTCGTCTAAATACTAGGCAAAAGGCCTCGACTGCGTTGGGTGAAAATGGGCGATAATCCGTTTTGACAAATTTGTCTACATGCGGCAGTTGTTGTGACTCTCTGGTCAGAGTTCATGTGGTGAAATTTTTCGCAACAACAGCAGCAACGACAACTGCAACAGCAATAGCAACAGCAATAGCAACAGCAACAACAATGTCATTGTCCCCAATGTGCTTCCGTTGCAAGAACGCGTAACTGAGCTGAGAGAATTAGCATGCAACACAAATAACTGAAAAGCAAGCCACATAACGAGTAAGACAAATCAAAATGCATGCATATGATTAATGTCTGCACACACACACACACACACACACACAGATAATATTACAATCGTATCGAATCAAGATATCAACAGTATTATGCGTTGGGCTACTGAAATTCTTAATAAAGATAAAGTCGGGGCCCAGAAGACGTACAAGTAAAAAAAGGATCTCAGGTCTCAAAACTCAAATGGCCTCAAATGGACTCTCTTCCTCAATTGTTCTGGGCTGAGTCTCATCACGTACGGGGCGTGATCAAACTTTAAGTTAGATTAATCGCCGCCTGAGAGTGCGATACGTTATGATGAGAGAGTCTAGAGAAATTATGAAGTCAAAAGAAATGTCAAAGCCAAAAGGATATGCGCATTTCCTTTTGTGAGTTATGCGCCATATCCGGTTGGCTAAATATGATTGCAACTACGCAGCTACTCACATTTATAAGCCTTATGAAAATGTTAAGTATTGATTTATGTTTTGCACACACACACACACACTTACATATACACAGATTAAAGGGCACACAAGGCAAAGCAAACTAATTGTTTCTTTTTTTTTTTTTGTTGCCCACCTACTGTTTCTACCAAACAAAAGTTCTGCTCGCAGCTGTCTAACTGCCACTCTCTACATGCGTGTGCGTGTGTCTGCCTGTGTATTGACTTCTCTGAGATAAAGACATAATATCGTAAATAGATCACTTGTTCAGCTCGCACCTTCAGTTGCCGTTTAAGTAGTTGACGTTCATCTGTGTGGTCTCCTGGCGCCACTTTGACACTTTTTGCCTTCTCGTTTCTATTTTTTTTTTTTTGTGGTTTCTGTTAAGGTCACTTTGTAAGCAATTCTATGGAAAAAACTGTTGGATTCAATTGCTTAGCCAAAAAAGGTATAAAATAAGCGAAATAATCAAGTACGACAGCAAGTTCGTTGCCTAAGTCTTTTGTTTTGGGCGCGCATAATGCGTGTGTGTTTATTAATTTTCCGCCAAGCATTTTCCGAAAATTATTCCAACCTTGACAGCAAATTGTATTGAAAAAAAAATAAAAATACAAACATGAAAATTAACCCAGAAAAAATTTCAATTTTTTTATCTTTTATGTTTATTTTTTTCGTATATTCGTATTTTTTGTTGAAGGCATACAAAAAAAAAAACAATAAGACAAAAGAACGGCGCTAATGCTATGATATGTATGTGGAAAAAGCTTGTTGAGTTTGTCATGCGCATGCGCTTGGGTTCAATGAGTCGAACGAACGGTAAAGAGTCGAGCCAAGAAGAGAACAATAACAATGCACCCTAGAAGTGTGCCAGCGATGATTATGATGCAATGACATTTGTCAGCAAGACAAGACATCCACACAGACTTAGACATCGTCATCGACATCGAGTGGAAGCTTATGTTTATATCAAGGTTGTTTCCTCTGCATTATGTGTATTAAAATTAGAAATACAATTGCTTTTGCTTTTCGCCCCCGCCAAAAGGTCACAGCATTCAAATCAACATGCGCCCAATTTCACTAGGCACACGCCACACAGGCAACCCCCCTCCTTAGCACAACTTGCTTGTCAGCCAGCCAGCAGAAACTAAGCAATTGACAGACTGTAGCAGCAATTGACATTGCAGCCCAACTAGAGATGGACGCGTGACACGCCCAGAAAGTACAACAATTGAAATGTGTGTGACTTCTCATAGGTTCCGTCGAACTATTAGTGTACTTTGAGTGTAATTTATATATGAAACTCTTTTCAAATCTGTAATATTCTAGTAAAAGCGGAAGGATAGACAGAATAGACTGAATATACAGCACTCAGTTTAGTCTTATCTACTATTTATTAATCTTTATATTATATTATAGTTAGAACACATGTGAAATATTAAACAATTACTTGCATTATGATGACTCAACTTGGCTTTATTTAAACTTGTTTTTAACATTTATCTAGTAGTTTCTATTACTAGCAAAGAAAGTAAGTTCCCTTCTATTCTATATATGAATCACTTCTTAGCACCTTTCGCCATTTGTTGTTTTGGGATGCTAGCTCACTTCCCCTATTTAGCTGCTACATTCCTCCATTCCCTCTTCTCAACAGAGAGCTTTAGCTTTAAAGGGAGATATATTCCTTATTCATAATTTATTATGAAATTTATATTTTATATTTGATCCGTGCTAAGCACACGTCCATCTCTAGCGCTGGCTGCCACAGTCTTCCCTTGTATCAACTGGCACCTTCAACTGCCGGCAATTATGCCCCCAAGTCGGCTATAGTTGGCTGACTTGTGTGATTTTTTGTTTTTATTTATTTTTGTTGTTTTCAGTGACACAGAAACTGAAATTGTGCATTGTTCAACTCGATCTGTCTATCCGTCTGTCTGGCGTATCGTTCGGTTGGTTCGCTCGCTCGTTCGCTCGCTAATGACTTGCTCCCCATATTTGAAGGTCAAGTTAGGGAAGTTATTGTCGACGCTTCAGTAATTTTTGCCAAAGCTCCACATTGAACATTTATTATTAAGTCTACACAATTAATTGCCTTAAGCCGCTCTCATATCGTACGTGTATCGTTATTATTTTTAGCAATTTCTTATTATTATTTTTATACTAATCATTGTCATAACTTATTATTAATGTCGTCAAATTGTTGGAGCGTTTGATTTTAATAGCTCTGCTTCCCAACTATGTTAAGGTAAAGGCCCAATCACCCTCCATCATTTGATAGAAAATTGAGCAAACATTGATACACTGTTAGACTGTTAGATTGATTGACTGTTAGATTGATAGATCGTTAACTCATAACCACAAGAGATTCCATGACTAATCATTGATAGGTGTCAACAATCGATGCCCATTATAATAAGCTGGGATACCACAAATTATATCATGCCTATATATAAGATCAACTCATTCATTTTTAGAGCTCTCGATTCGGTGATTTTTTGTCTTTCAATTATTTGCGGTCACAAATACGCGAGTATATCTAAGTAGCTCGAACTCGAAATTGATGTCTGTTTACCCAAGTACTTTGGCTTTTGGACCTGGGTTAACCGATCTGCGTAAGCGCGGTGGCTCTGGGGCAGCTTAAAGGCGCGGGAAGACACTTTGGACAAATATTGCGCTCGTTGGTTTAAGAATAATATTTATATTTATATTTTTTTTTTTTTTTTTTTGCCTTCCCTCGCTTTGCTTTCGGGCTTTTTTGCATATCTTTGAGCTAATTTTTATGGAATTGGTTGGGTTCAGTTTACGGTTGTGTGTGAGTGTGTGTGTGTGTTTATGCGCCGCCAGCGAGGCGCTTTCAATTAGGCTCAGCTCAGACTTGAGACCAACTTGAGGAGCGACAACAACAACAACAACAACGACAGACAATGAACCTCAGCCAGAAGCATGACAATGCCAATGATGAATCATGTCAATGTTTGTTTGAATCGCTCGTGCTCTGAATTGCTTTTCTCTGTATTTTACACTGTACAAAACGAACAGTCTACTTCATTCACTAAGAAATTGAGATAAAAAAGCTGTGAATTACTGCCAAAAATATTAATCTTGACTTTAAAACATAATTTAATCAAAATATTTACTCATTTATCAGAGAGTAATATTATTTTTCAGCTTAAATTAATTTTCTTTAGCAAATAATATATTTGAGTTCTAATTTGCTTATTTGTTTTCTGCCAATATGGCTTTATACTTTCTATATAATATCTGTCATTCGATATCTATCTCTATCTATCTCAACAATCTTTTAGCTCTACTCAAAGATTTCCTACATATTTAAAATTAATGTAATTTTTTATTCAAGTTCTCTACTTTTGTGTTCTTAATAGTTGATCAATTGATCTTATTGCTTTGTCTTTAGTTCCTATCCAACGTCACATGTCGCCAGTCTCCCTAACGGAAGCGCAAGAACCGAATGTGCCTCAGGGTTGCCGAGTTCCCTTTTGTTACTTCCTTTCAGCGCCAGAGTGTTGTTCCATAAAAACTGTGTGTTGCATCCTCAAAGGCAAATTGTGGAATTGTACCAAGTGGCACAGCTGTTGTGGCGAGTGCAAACAACATTAGAAATTATTACCCCAGATATCCGATAGTCTTAACTGATTGTCATTGGCCATAAATTTATGCTACGTCTGAACGAACGAATGAATTGAATGAATGAATGCAAGAAATATTAATGATAATGCATACGAATCAGGGACTCAAATCAAAGCAAAGTACCAGTAACAGACCAACTGTTGTATGTTGTGACATGGCCATGGCCTAAACCTCCTACCCCCTGGCACTTGCCCCTTACCCAATGCAACTGCCACTTTTTACACTATGATAGACGCTGCGTTGCAGTTGCAGTCATCAACTTAGAATACTAATTCGGAGCGAGCGCGAGGCAGGGCACCGGATGTGATGACATTTGGCCAGCAACAGCAACAACAACAACAACAATAACAATATTAATAGTAACAGCTACAGCAACTGCAATGGCCACGGCAACAGCAGTGAGAGCGACCCTAACAATTATTGGATTGGTAGCAATAAAAAGCTAATAAAGAACGTCTCGTCTACTGCACTGACAAGCTGTGCACTTGCATACGCATTTATACCCATTAAAACCCTAGCTAAATGGGTATTATAGGAGCAACAAGGCATACAATATGCTATGTTATATATATACTTCATATTTATACTAGAAACTTGCTAAGCACAACTGAGTTATTAGTTAGGCAAAGAGTTCAAGAGAGTTGTGAATAATTGCACAAGAATAAACAAATTGGATTACTAATTAGTGCGAGTTACAAGAAGATCTCTGCAAATATTATAATCTAAGCTATTCCTTATATATAAACTATATAATATATAGTCTTATATAATTGCTAACATTAATTCCTGGAGTGTTAAGTCTTTGCTTTAAATATCTGTTGCATAGTTTCAACTATTTAAACCAATTCCTTAATAGTTTATTTAAATATATATAAATAGCTTTATATATATATATATATTTTCCAGGGTATCTAATCGTCTACTTCCTTTTGATTAACTTTTTTTTTTTATTATGTATTGTTTTGTTTGTCTTGAAGCGTTTAACAATTCATAAATGGCTGTGTCCACTGACGCCACTCGTCCAAATACTTCCCCCTCTACCTGCTGCCCGCTTCCCTCACAACACTACCCCGCTGACTAGCTGTCTGTCTGTCTGACTGTCTGCCTGTCTGACTGTCTCTCTGTGTCCCAGGAGTGAGTGTGGTACACTTTAAAGGCCTTGTCTGGCACCACAGTCTGCAGCTCCCTCGGGAAGTAGTTCAGACGGTGGCGACAACAACGTTTACGTATGCAAAACTAGTTTTATTTTTAGGGCCATGTCTGGGAATCGAATCCCAAACGAAACAAATCCACAAAAAAAAAAAAACCAAAACCAAACCAATGCAACAATTGTCTTTGCCCGCATCCCCTCGCCGCAGCTCCTCTGCGTTTTGTTTGGGGCACGCAGACATTTTGCGTGTTGGACAAATTTGTAGCTGCTGCCTGATCACGTTTTAATTGTACAACCACTTGAAGTTGGAGTTGGAGTTGGAGTTGCTAGACTGGCGCCTAGGCAGCTAATTAACATGGGATGCGATTCAGGGCGGGGAACTGCGACAGGGCTAACGGGAGAGTGGCGAGAGGGAGGGGTTTCTTGTGCCCATTCACACTAAAAGGCGCTTTTACTTTCTTAAATCGTTTTTAATTGTTTGTCAAATGGGGCAATGTGAAACCGATAGACCGCATTTGATAAGAGTCGAAGATCGACCCCTCTCGACCCCTCTCTGTTACCCCGCAGACCCTAGCAGTTACCACTTTTTGCTGGTGTGCGGCACACAAGGGTCAAGTCAAACTCAGCCCAAATGATTGCGATTGTTATGCTTGGCATTTAATTGCCTTGTAAATGGTCGTTGTCCCACCGGTAGCAGCAACTCGATTGTTGTCGTCTTACGCAGTCTCCACATGCCACAAGTTGCACGCATTACACGGCCGTTGGCGAAGCCAAGCAGCGTCTGTTAACGCTCTTGAGCCGATATCGAGTTATATCGACGGGCTACCGATTTTGCACCTGTTTTTGTTCAGCCAGTCAGCCAGGCAGCCTGACTTAAATACTCCTCTTTTGCGCTCCTTTGTGATCCCGTTGATAATGCGTACATAAAACTAGCATGCCACAGTCGTTTAACTGCGGAAATGAGTCGCCAATTCCAGTGAATAAAACAAAAGACTTAGGCAACAAACTTGGTCGCACCTCGAACACCAATTCGCTTGCTCCACCGGCCATTGGCCATTGGCCAACGGCCAAAGCACGCCACAAACATGGCACGAACTCGAACTTGCAACGGTAGCACACACAACTCTAAATTATATATAAAGCACATGTCACCAGCCGCATCCGTGCATACAAATGAGCAAAGAGGAGAGTGGGAAGGGGAGGGGTCAATCAATGGACAACTTCTAGACATGCGCAAGGCACAAACCAAAACTTAAAACAAGGCGCGGTTTATGTTATATTCTGCTTCATTATCTTTCTCTTTGCTTATGCGTGAATTATGCGAATTCGGAATGAGCAAATGCAATTGTAAGGGGCGTCAGGGGGGCGGGACGGTGAGGAAGTAAACGCAGGGATTAGTTTAAAGTAAGAAATTGTTGTTATGTGAAGTAAATATAAATATATAAATATAAATAGCGACAATTCCTATTGAAACTAATAATCCCCGTAGAGCAGCCTTAAATTTGGACTAACTGCTGACAGTAGTTGACTAGGGACTTCAATAAACCAAAACAGACAACAGATACATCAAACTTAGGACAGTTTTACTTCTATAAATCAGCTTTCCATGGATCTGAGAACTTTTCAAGTCAAATGTGCAGATAATCTCAATGTTATCCGCAATCAAAAGGTATGCTTAAAGTTATAGTTTCTCATTTAGACGGACTTTCCTCAGAAGATGATTTACTAGCATTCAGGGTGATAGCCGAGAAATATGCATATGAATATCGATTAAAAGAGTTTCAGACAAAACATTACAGCTCACAGATCCATTTCTAAAGCAAATAAACAGACAGAACAGGGAGACAGCTGAATTGGCTGGACAGGGGACTGGTTCATCATTATTGAGGCACTTGCAACTCAACACAACACTAAACACTGAGCATGGCAAGAGTTAACAGGCAAACGGCAACCGGCATCCAGCAACAGGCAAATGCAACGCAACTGGCACTGGCCGCTGGTCAATAGCAAAGGCACACCACAAAGCACCACAAACGGGCACCACCAACGGGCAGAACAAGAACAAGAGCTCTTTTTGGCCTCGTCGCCTCTTTGATCTGGCACCGCGTCGAGTGCGAGTTGTAGTGAGATGAAGAGCAGTTAAGGATAGGGGTATAGTGTGGGGGGGAGGGGGTCGGTGGCATTCATTGAAGCCAACGCGCGCCTCACTGACACCTTCACTCACAAATGGTCTAAAAGGCCGCGGCCATTAGCCAATATAACTGCCACGCAACGTTTTGTATTTTATCATGTCTACAAAAGTCAAAAAGCCATATTACATCATAATGCAGTCGAGGAGGGAAGCGAGGGGAAGGAGTGGAGACAGGGAAGACAGAGAAGAGGTCGACTTGATTCGTTTCGTGCCTAAGTGGTCTTTTTGGTAAGATGGAAAAACGGCTTAAAAGCAGCTCAAAAAGTGTTCTAATAACAAGCCAAAAAAAAAAAAAAAAAAGAAGAGAAGCGAAGCGAAGAAGAAATACGGAGTGCAAGAAAAACGGATTTTACATGGAAAACTCGGGGGAAATTGTTTGCATTTGTCAAATAGTTTGTCGGCAACGGGTTGAGTTTTAGATTTTCGATTTTTCTTTGATTTTTTTTTCCGCCGCGCATCCTTAGCCAAATGGTCAGCAAACAATACAGAGGGCCAAGTTGGTCTAATAAGCCGCACTCTCGCCCAGATCATGTTGTGCAAACAGACAGACAGACAGAGAGACAGAGAGACAGATAGACGTAGACTGTAAAGGAATCCCGCCTAACAAGCTGGCACCAAAAGGGGCATGAAAGGAGTTTATTGTGCAACGCGTCGTGTCGGTCACTTTGAGTGTCATAAAAATGGGGAAGGAGAAAACAAAACTGAAAACTGAAAACTGAGGCAGGAGTTAAAAAAGTTAAAAGCCAAACTCGATGTGCTCGCGTTTGTGTTGACCAGCTAGAGCAGTTAATTAGAATGTGCCGAAGAGTTGACTCTCATCAGCAACTTCATCATCATCATCATCATCAGCTGCTGCTGCTTTATGCCAAGTGCGCTAGACAAACAACTCGCTCGCCTTTCGGGGCGGCCTGATTGAGTGCCTCGAGTCTCGCTTCAGCTTCAGCTTCAGCTTCAGCTTCGAACTCTGCATATGTGGCAAAAGTCGAGTATGAAAATCAAATCAAGTCATTGGCAGCCCACAGTCGGAGGAGTCTTCCACACAATGGACTCCTCGTGCTCCATTCCCCCATCTGCTTCAAGCTGTGCCTTTTGCTTTGGCAATATTTACCAGATGTCAATGCAAAATGTTTGGGCTGCAGCTCAGCAGAGCTTGCTTGCCATATAAAAGACAAATATAGCTGAAAGCTATATGCATTCTAAATACTCTACAATAGTAGCTTTATTTAGAGTAATACGAAATTCGAGTTCTAATTTAAATCTTATTTCTAAAGATGATTATTAAACCTGTCCAATTCTCGCTAAAGAAGACAGGATAGGCAGCTTACTTTACTTTCTACTTTGATAGGATCCAGCAAACTTTGGTTTAATCAAATTGCCGTTAAATCCGAGTCTAAAGCAGACTTCTCTCTCTCTCTAAATCTACCTCTCTTTCTCTTGCTTTCATTCTCAAACAGTTTAGCTAAACCTAAACAATTAATTTTAGATTTTTATAAATGCTTTAAATATTTTAAATAACCCTAAGAATATTATAAATTCTACTTGCCTTGTCTTCCCCTTTTTCCCCCTATTTTCCATAATAAACTAAATTTAATTTAAAGTTCTAATTAACTCAGAGCGCTACTTAACCCTTCTTACAGTAAGGGTATTCTTTGCAAAAAATAAAGAGCAAAAGCTAAGAAAAATCTCACTAAACACAGGCGCAAACGATCGCGCACGTTTGGTAATGGATCACACGATCTGAAGGCAGGCAGCGGGGATTCGGGCAATGTGCTGAGGAAGGGGCGGGTAAGAGGCAACGGGGCAAATGGGGAACGTGCAATGTGCAACAGGGGCGACTGGCGAGATTCGAGCCCCGCAAACTGTGTTGGCTTTGGCCAAGTGCATGGCCATGGTCAGGTCGGAGGTAGGAGTCGGAGTCGGAGTCGGAGTCGGTTGGCAACTAAATGACATTGACAGTGACACTGGCTGGCTTCCAAGCTACCAAGCAGTGTTTGGGCCAAGTTGCAACAACGTAGGAGCCTGGTCTTAATACGACGTGGTGCACTAAGCATATCAGTTAACCATACAATAACCTGGCTAACCGTTGGCATAAGTGTTGGCGAGCTGCTGCTGAAGAAGCTTTAAGTGTCACTGCTGATTGCTGGGAACAGAGAGTGGACAGTGGACAGTGGACAGTGGACAGTGGACAGTGCACAGTGGACAGTGGACAGTGGACAGTGGACAGTGGACAGTGGACAGTGGACAGTGGACAGTGGACAGTGGACAGTGGACAGTGGAGAGTGGACAGTGGAGAGACAGGTAAAGGAGGGAGAATGGAGAGTCGAATAAAAGCAGAGTGCAATGTATCCTAATGATGCCTAAACCCTTTACCACCTGCAACAGCTGGTCTGCTAGTTCTACTCCTGCTGCTCCTCCTGCCCCTGCAACTGCCCCTGCCCCTACTCCAGACCACATTTAGACTAATTTAATGAGGTACAACATAAATTCATGTAGCGACTCCTGCTGCGGTTGGTCTCAGTCTCAGCCTCAACCTCAGCCTCCGTCTACGTCTCCGTCTCAGTCTCAACTCAATTTTTGACTTCTTTACGAGCTATCAAAATCACTTGGCCCTTAAATCTAATTTCGTTAACAAAACTACACAGATAAGACAGACACTAAAAATGAGAATAAGCAGAGGATAGAGGACAGAGGAGAGATCTACAAACGATTGCGATAAGCATCTACACTCGATCATCTGTGGAGGAATGTCAGGCTCCCTCTCTCTCTCTATCTCGTTAGGTGCTGGAGGCACAAATTAATAATTTTTGTGTGTGCGGTCTGCTCGTGGTCCTGTTTGCGTTGCAGGGGTTCGGGCAAAACAAAAGGACATCATCAGAACAATGGGCAATGGCAAATTTGTCGTAAAATAAACAAGGCAAGGCAAAGGAGAAAGTAAGGGAAACCCAGAAAGGATTTCACAGCCAGGTCAATTCGAAAGATACACAGATACATATTGTGGCTTTTGGCATGCGTAAGCTGGGCTTGAAGTAAAGTTTGAATGCATCGAGCTTGACCTGTGAGTTCACTGGACACGCACAGCTCGAGTTGAACAGGATGAGGGAAGGCTGTGTAGGGGGGGTAGAGATGGTAGAAGTGAGGCAGATCTTTAGAGCCGTTGAGCATCGGGTACCTTAATCGCTGCATTTTAATCGACACGCAAAGTTCGTTTAAGTTAAATAAACGTTTAAACGAGAACACAACTGAGACCTGAACTGCGACTGCGACGGCGACTGCGACTGCAACAAAGAACGAGGGAACAAGCAACAAGCGAATGGCATGCGCTGCACGCAGCTTAAGCAACAACAACAACAACAACAACAACAACAAAAAAGGGATTTGAGAACCCAATGCACTGGGAACTGAAATTCAACTGGCCATGGATCTGGATCTGAGCAGGGAAGCGGGAAACGATGGGCATCGAGGTCTGTGCGTGTGTGAGCATCGGCTGGGTGTGTACGAAATGTTTAAATTAAGCTGGATATCAAGTGCACCAGATCACTAATTACCAGCGCCAGCCCAAGCAATGGCCAACTCCTCCTAGCCCTCCCCATTTGCCCAGTCCCCTTGCTCTTCACCAGCGCGTCTGCCTCTTCCGACCAGCACATCGTGTGAGCCAAGCGCCGTCCAAATATATTTCTTTTCCTCTTGTTGTTTTTTTTTTTTTTTTTTGGTTTTCTCTCGCATCCAAAATCAATAAAGATTGTTCCCAGATTGTGTGTCCAGTGTTTGCTTAACTTTCGGCTGCCCTTAAATGGGTTAATGTCGTTTCTGCAGCGCTGTGAAACAATGGAGCTGTCCGTTACCTGATCGCTGTGCATTGCCATTCAAATGCGGTGACTCAATTTAATGTGTGCGTTATTTTTTTTTTTTTTTTGATGAAAGATTGTTTAACTAAAGTTGTGGGAATACTGAATGATATGTACCCAAATGGAGGTCTTATATAATATACATTAAATAATTGATTTAAATAAAATTCTTAAGCTAATGTTGCAATTATTTGTAGAGATCTATTCTAAATTATTGCGATCTTTAATTTACATATTTATATAACTAAATATATTTTATAATAGACGAGTTAATGAATATTAAGAAAGAGTTAATCTCATTTAATTAATTATGCATTTAATTCTACAAATATTAAAAATATAGTATCAATTATAAATTTATATATTTTATGGTTTGTATAAATATATTATTTGTATTTCTTTATATATATTTTTTAATTTGTTTATATTTAATACATTTTCATTTATTTTTCCCAACTTAATTCTTTGTCTTCGATTTGTAGATATTCATTTAGTTTGTAATACAAATCCGTTTATGAATATTATTTTCTAATATAATTCCCCCCTTTTAAATGCCAATTTATCCTTACATTCATTTCTTTTAGCTAATTTCATTATATAATTCTCGCTTTATGAGCTATAAAATATGATCTTCCATAGTAAAGCTAAGCTTTTATATAAGCAGCTCCATTCGCTTCCTGCATTGTCTAACTGACACTTGCTGCAAAGCGACTTGAAGTTTATCTTCATAATATGATCTTGGCTCTTCAACACACACACACACACACACACACACACACACATACGTACAAATAGACATCTCTGTATGTGTATAAAAGCAATTCTCTGGCAGCTGTCTAGAAAAAGATATGACATAGCATCATATACTTAGTTTGTTTTGACTATTTGTCAGTCAGAGTGGAATCCACGCCCCAAACATGGTCCATACAACAGTCAGGGGCCATGGGTAACTCCGGGTAACTCTGTTCGGTAATTAAGGCCGCTACCGGACACACAGAAACCAACAGAGTTCATGAACAAAAAAAAAAAACAGCATTGCTCAGGCATCTGTGTGTTTGTGTGTGTGTGTGTTTGTGTTGGCCATGCTTTGCATAATTTCTCATTAAAACATGTTTCCATTATAATGTGTCAATAATAATCTTACGTTCTCTGTCAGTTTCAAATGCAAATTTCAAAAATCAACGTCAATTGATTAGATGCTGCATTATAATAGGACTCTGTAATTATTTGAATTTAATAAACATGTTCTTAACTATTCAGCCAAGTTGAGCCAAGTTATTACGACTTGTTCGAGTATTAAATGCCAGCAGCTGGCTGTGAACTATTTTTAAAGATGCACTCACTGCCCACATCTCTATGGCGTCTGCTCTCTATCCCCCCTCTCACGGCTCTTTCTCCGTCTTGACTCTATTAATAATGCATCTTTCATGTCGCATACATAATAAAGCATGTCACTGCATCTTCAAGCCTGTTGGCCAGCCTAAACTTCCAAGACTGGCGCCAATGGGACACGTAATATGATCGGACCCGCTTCATTTCAATGCATTTCGGCGCCTGCATTTTGACAGTCAATAAAATTTTGAAATGTTATACTTTTTCCTTGGTTTGGTTTTGTTTTTTGTCTTTGTTTCTTTCTTTTTTTCTATGTCGCATCGATTTTATTTCTTCTCTTTCCACTGCTCATTTTGGTGGTCTTTTGTTCTCTAAATGGCTTTTTGATTGGAGAGATTGAAGCAGCGATACAGTTGAACCACTTTTTTCAGTCTGACAGCTATGAAAATAAATATTATAAACAAAAGACTTAGGCAACGAACTTGCCAAGCCGCACAACAGCTCGTTCGCTCTACAACGATTAGGCTCGAGAGTTAGTCTAAAGTTTTATTTTACGATAATCTATTATAAAGTTGTTGTATTTTGGCAGTTTCTATAGTAAATTGAGACGGGATTGAAGTTAGTTTTAATGGAAATTTCTTAACTTGGCAAACTTAAAGCCAGTTTACGCACGATTTTATTTATTTATTGTTGAGCATTGTAAGCAGAAGAGTGTCTGAAAAGTTGTTCCTAATACTTTGTTAAGTAATTACTCTTGTGTTTCTGTTATAATTCTTTACAGACATTAATTTATTTGGAAATTCTTTATATGTTCGTCCTTTTAAATGCCCCTGACATAGAGCTAGTGTATCTGTGGTGCGGTTTCTCTGCTGTAAGTGGTTAATTTTTTTCGTGGTTTTAGATTACTATTGACTGTTTAATAAACTATAAAAATACATTTAGAAACAATGACGACAATACACACATTGGAATGTGATCGAGCGGCAGTTAAGAAAACGCACAATGGCGTGCGCTGCTTCATTCCGCTTGCCCCACTGCAGCCCCACCGCACCACTGCCCCGCTGTTCGCTGCTCTTTACGAAAAACAGCTCATCATGCATATTGATGATGTGTGCGTTGTGTGCTCTCTTGAGTTCAGTTCATTGTTTATTGTCGTCCGTTAAGGCGTCAACTTTTCTGACATAGCCACATTTTACAATGGTCGTAAACGATATTTGCAGGCAGTTGATCAACCGATCAAGCGATCAACTCGATTGTCCGATCCTGCATAGTTTTCATACCATTCATCATTGAGCTGAGGTCTGTCGTGGGTCTGTTGTCTGGGTGGGGAGAGAGGGGGAGGGGGAGGGGGGGGCAGCCCATAAAGTAAGTTCGGGTTGAACGTCGTCAAGTCTGCCTAATTAAGTGATTAAAATTCTGACCATAGCTGAGCCGTATGACTTTTGTATGTGTTAATATAAAGTTTATTATTTGAAGCAGCACGTGGTTAGGCACTGTCAGTCAGCCAGTCAGTCGATAGGCCTCTTTTTCGGCCCATCAAGTAGCCCCATATACGAGTAGCGAGTTCGAGTCCGAGTCTGAGTCTGAGTCCGAGTCTGAATCTGATTCCGTATCGTACCCAGTCCATGTGGCACCCATAGGCCCCCAGCATAACAAACATATATCAAATCGTGTGGTGGTGGGGGGGAGGGGGGAACGTACGACAAATATCTCAGCGTAACATTTGTGGCATTTATAATTTACAATTTACAGCAATCATTGCATTAGACAGACGGCACTTAAGCATTACTATATCGGTTTTATTATCAACCATCCGAGCGACCGATCAACCGATCAACCGATCGACCGATCGACCGTTTGTCGAGTCGATTCGACTTGCAACAAATGTTTCAACTGCTACGTTGATGAATTTATGCCAACCCATTTGGCGTTGACAACCGCCACAAACAGCACCACAAAACGCCCGCCCACCCGGCACGCCACGCCCATTTTGTCGCCCGTGTTTGAGATACAAACGCCGCGATTTGAGTACAAAGCCAACTTGCCGCGTGGCAATCAACTCTACAAATGGAATTCCAGATGGAATACATTCCGTTTAAGTACGAGAGCTATAAGGTACACTTTGATTGCGAAAATTAGAATTCGCGAATAAATTGTAGGGCACTCAATGAATAAAATGAGTTAATGAGTTAAGTTACTTAACAACAATTTGCAAATAAAAGGCTGAAATAAAAGATTTAAATTAATTTAAAATTAGATAAACGACTTAAAGCACATTCTCTGGCAAAACGAAAGTTAAAATTGAGCTATAAAGGAGATCAGAGTAGATTTAAATATGTTCAGTTATAGTTATGGATCAATAGATCTATATAAAGTAGATACAAATATGGAAAAGGTAATAAGGAAGACGCTATTTACTCATCTTTATCATCTTCTGGTAATAAAATGAATTACATAAATATATTATATTCTTTTATTTTTTCAATCTAGCAATATCTTATTTAACGTTTTTCCTTTTGTTGTATATTTTCAAGTACAATTATATTATTGCAGTAATAAACCAATTATCATTGCACATCTTGCAATAAAACTATAAGATTATTTAATTGCTTAAGAAGTTGTAAAGGAAAACAAATAAATAATCAAGCTTATAAAGTTGTTTCTTGTGCTATGCAAGCAAATTATAAAGTTATTAAAGTCACAAATTGATTTCTGTAATTCCCGTTCATATTGCTAAATGAAAAACGTTGCTTAAAAATGAACAAATTAATTACATAATTTAATTCTGCATTTGCCATAAAATGTAATTTAATTTAAAAACGTATTCCAAGTTCTAAATACTTCAAGTTAAGCTTCGTGCGCTACTAAGTTGAATATTTTAAATATTATTATTCATTTGCTTACCTAATCAATGCTCTTTTGATTAATTTAGCTAATTTTGCATTAAATGAAATTGCAATTTCACAATAATAACTCCAAGAATTCCGTTTTATGGAATGTATAGATTATATATCTGTTAAAGAAATTTAGAGCAGAAAAAATCCCAATAATTAAATGAAATAAAAATAAATGTTTTAATTTTTTATAATTATTTATTTTACTTGCATACAAATTGAGAAACCAATTGTTTAGGACACAAATACGTTAAACTAAAATAGAATACTTAGAGTTAATGTCATTAAAATGAAACTAAGACTAAACAAATTTATGTACAATACAATCGCGGATACTTTTGGTGGGTTGGGTTTGTTTTGTTTTTTGTTTTTTTGTTTTTTGCTTTGTTGGGAATGGTTGACACTTTGCATTTGTTTATATAGAATACAATTTGCTTTGAGATAATTTTTTTTTATAATAATATTTAAAAAACATATTTACAATTGTGGCGACTACTAAGAAAAAACTAACTATTTTGTTCCTTTTTTTTTTTTTGTAAAAATAATTTTTGGATTTGAGCTCTCAATAGTGTGTGTGTATGTGTGTGTGTGTGTGTGTGTGTGTGCGTGTGTGTGTGTAGGTGTTAGTGTAGTGTGTGCTGCAGCTAGCTGTCTCTTTCTGCCTCAAACCTGTCCATAAACAATTTCAATTTCGACGGCGCAAATCGAATTTGAACCGTAGAAACCACAGCAAACAACAACAACATCTACAAACACAACAACAACAACCACAACAACAGCAACAACACTAAACTGAGAAAAATAAAATGTTTGAAAAACAACAACAACAACGACATTAAGTGAGAGGTGATTCCCATTTAGCTCCACCCACTCGACAAGCGAACCACACTTAGACACAGACAAAGATGCCTCGCATGGCGCTGGCCGCATTGTGAGCCACTGCAAAACCACCGAACGGCGGTGTCGGCGACGGCGATTCGGCATTGAGCTTCTGCCGCTTGACAGCCGCTGAGGATGCGGAGCTAATGCTGCTGTTGCTATTACTGCTGCTGGTGGTGCTAATGGTGGTGGCATTGGTGGTGCATTCGGCCTCCAGCTGATAATACTTGCGACGGGGCGCCACTTCATGCTCATCCACATCGCTGTCATTGAAACTGTGCACCGAACTCCTTGAGGTCTTCATGCTCAGATCCATTGGCCCATCCTGGGCAGCACCACCAGCGGCACCCGCTGCTCCTGTGGTTGCGGCACCAGTTTCAGCGCCAATCGAGCAGACGGAGACGGGTGAAAGTGATTGCATTTTGGCAGCAAAGCTCAAGGGGCTGCTGGGTGTGGGTGTGGGCGTGGCTGTGGGCGTAGGCGTGGATGTGGGCGAGACAGAATTGGATTGCAACTGCTGTGGTGGCGTGACACGTATGGCAACTGGTGTGTGGATCGTATGTGGACTGTGACTGTGACTGTGACTGTGACTGTGACTATGCTGCGATTGCACCTCATCCTCGGCTCCCAGGCAAACATCGATGGGAGATGCCGCTGGCTGTGGCTGTTGCTGCGGCTGTGGCTGCTGCTGTGTCATCTGTCGCACCACAGTGGGCGGTGTATAACGATTGAGGGATTCCGCTGATGCCGCCGAATCCACACTCTGGCGGTGCTTGTACATCTCCTGACGGTACGCGGCATCCGCGGCAGCCGCCGCAGCAGCGCTGGCATGATAACCCGGGAACAGCAAGTGTGGTGGCAACTGGAATGGCGACTGTGGTGTGGCCATCATGCTGAAGAAGGGCAACGCGGCAGCGGCAGCTGCTGCATCCGCTGGATGACGTGCGCCAAACGGTTCCGCCAAATGATAACCCGGATAGCCGAGCAACGGTGGCAGATGTGGATGACGTTGCTGTTGTTGTTGTTGCTGCTGTTGCTGCTGCTGCTGTTGCTGTTGATGATGCTGCTGTTGCTGCAAATGTGCGGCCAGATCACCGAAACCAGGTGAACTCATTGGTGAGCCAGTGCCATGACCAGGCCCCTTGCCAGCCGCCGCAGCCGCTGCCTGTTCATGTTCTTGCAACAGGCAATGGATCTTAAACCAATTGGAGCGACGACCATAGCGTGAACCACCCTTGGACATGCCCACATTATAGCACTTGCGCAGACGACACGCCTTGCAGGTGGTGCGATTCTTCTTGTCAATGATGCACTTTCCCTCGTTCTTGCACTCGCTGATGGTGCTAATGTTGTTGTACGAGCGGCCGAAGAAAGACTATGGAAGAGTGAAGAGAGCGAAGAATTGTGGATTAGCTAACGGGGAAAAAAAGTAAGGCAGAAGAACTCTATGTGATCCACTGGCTGGTCGCCATAGAAACTTACCTTGCAGCCCTCGCATGTAAAGGCGCCAAAATGAAAACCCGCCGCTGGCTCACCGCACACTTTGCACGTCTGATTCATCTGGAAAGACAGATAAGAAATAGATCTATTAGCTACGAAACTCGTAATCCATAGTAGAAGGTAAAAGACAAAACACTTTATATATAAAATATGATGATATGATATGATATGATATAACACAAGAGTTCTCTAGTTATCTTAAGCATACTCTCAATCTTTCAACATTTCACGTATTTGGCATTAAAGAAAATCCGATTCTCTAGAGATTTACTAGTTCTCTAAACACTTTCTTCGGGTCGCTTAAACACTTTTCTTCGTTATTTCATTCACTTGCTTAACTCCATTAATAATCCATGTTGTGTATGTTTATATTTTATTTGAAACTAACCAAGTTGAACACCATGTTTTGGCCGTGTGCCAAGTCTCTCGATATAAGAATGTATATAGTTATATTTTTTTAGATTATATATTTCGCAAACTGTTCCGCAACTGCTCCGTGAATGTTTTTCTCTCGTGTTCCTTTCGTTTGCTGTGCTTCTGTGCGACTGATGTCAGGAGTGTTCTGAGCACAGGAATTTATAGGAAAACCTATGAAAGATTCTTCTCTACTTTATTTTTCTCGTTGGGTTTTATGATCTGCAGGCAAAAAACTTAAGCTAGCGGGGGGATTATGCAACCCTATGCGTGAGGCAGGTAGAAGAATTTTTTATTTTACATGAAGTCATTATGTCTAAAAAATTATATAGAGCCTAGAGTCTAGACCTTGACGTGTTGTGTCATAAAAATACGCGCACACACAAATAATTTTTGCCAATTTTTTTGCGCCCAAATAAAAAATAATAAAAATGCAATGCTGTGCGAAGGTGCGAGTGTGCGAGTGTGTGTGTGTGTGTGTTTAGCTTGAAACTGTAAAAAATCAAAGTAGTGCAAACAGGGCTCATAAAATATGCCGTCGGCTGCGACCCAAACCAAAGAAAAAAAAATATAAATATAAATAAAACACAAACAAAAAGTGAATTGACTTTCAGTGTGGGCGCGTTTTTCCTCATTTGAACCGAACCGAACCGATCTGAACTGATCTTGCAACTTACCTTGGGTTCTGTTGGGTATTCGCAGTTCGCAGTTCGCTGTTTTTATAGCTGATGACTTTTTAATTGCACGATAGCAGTATTTTCTGCCTTTAGTCCTATATATTTCTCACAGTACACAATATTTGATCTTTTGTGGATCAGTCTCTTCTGTCTCTTTATTTAAATTCACTTTACGTAGATAACGGAATCAATGTTCTTCTCGTTTTTGTTTTTATTATTGTTGTTGTTGTTGTTGGTATTTCTGTTGATCACACGCAACGCGCACTGTACTCACGATGTGTAACGCACACCTTGGCTACTAGCTGACGACTGATTTCTTACTCCGACTTGTCGCTGGAAGGAAGCATTGCTGTTCGTTTCTCGGTTGGCTAAACTCCCGATTATATACAACAACAACGTGAGCAAGCGATACTCCAAACAGACACAAAAACACACACACACAAATAGAAATATACTCACAGCAACCACCACTAACAACGGGCTCTCTGATAAATCACAGTTGATCGCCTGTATATTTACTACAGCCACCAACAACAACAGCCTTAACAGCATTAACAGAGAGCGCAAGTCAAACACACTCAATTGAGTGCAACGCTCTCACGAGCTCGACTTACCTGAGCAACAGTCACAGTCTGAGTCGCTGTTAATGCACTGTTAACTGCTGAATGAACGTACAACGCTCTCTCTCTCTCTATCGCTCTTGTACTGTGGGCGCTCTTTTTGGAGTCAATTGTTACGCTCAATTTGCATTGCTCTGATATTATTCGTTATTCGGTTATTTATTAAAACTCGCACGTTTAAGGGCAGATGCTGTGCTTTTCCGCTCACACACATACAAACGCTCCAACACATACAGAGTTGTTGACTTCATTTTTAACAGTTGCTCATTTCATTTAACATGGGCGGAGCCTTTGACTGTGCATCGAAATGGTTGGAGTTGCTCATTTACTTAGCTCAGTCTTTGTACATAAGTGCGGTTACCGTTAAAGGCGTTCGGTTTTGAGTAATTGCTTTTGCATATGTATTTACCTTACATGAGCTTTGCCTAAACTGATTTGATTTATGCTGAGAAATAAAATTTCTATTTATGCATTATATTTATAATTATTTAACAAATCTTAAATACTATATATTCCAATCAGATTGGATATTTTTATGATTTCACCTTCCGATTTACTTAAATTAACTCTTCATTGACTTTAACCCTTGGTTTATGAGTTTCCTGGACAGAATTTGGTGCTAACATTCATCATAGTTTTGTTTACAAGCACCCCGTTAACTCTTTTTATGCATCTTTATTATATTTCAACTCTTTCTACCTGTCCGACGCACACACACACACAAATTAACCCTTTTATGAAGCCTCATTGTCCTCTGAGTGGAGAAAATGCACAATGAGAAGTGTGAAACCAAGTTAAGTTCTTTGTATATGTAGAAAGATAATATCTATGTAAATTGGCGACTTTTGTTGTATGTTTTGCAAGCTTAAAGTTCTTAGCTCTTTCTCGAAGGAAAATTCATTTAAATAGTATTTTATTCGCAGAACTCTGTTTCGGTAGTTTCCTTGGCAAATGTGTTTTTGCATCGTCTATTTTTTAGGCAATTTAGGTAAGGTTAGCTCAGCAGCAGCCTAACCTCAATCTAGACCATAAAAAAGTCAAATGGCAACGCGCGGACTTGAACTGAACAGCGTATTCCGCGTAAACCCAACAAAGGCTTGCAAAATAATAAAAAAGTCAAGGAATATAGAACCCAGGATGCGAGGAACTATGATGACAACGGTGACCTTGCAAATATTTGTTTCTAATCGATTCAATTTAACTGTTTTCGCGTTTTTTTTCTTTTTTTTGCTTTGCGTCAACAATAAAAAAAGAAAGGAATGGAAAACGTAGGGAGAATTTTCGCGAATTTCCACAGCAAATGGGTAATTTTGCAGCGTAATTAGTTAGCCCGAAAGGAAAGCGCGACAAAAAACTGAAAAACTGCAAAATAAGGACAAACGGTAAGACATTGTGACTTTTAATCCGGTTTAATCCCCTCGGCTTAAGTTTTTTGCAAATAAAAAAAAGAAAACCGTAGGAAAAAAAACAACGGAAAATCGCGGTTCGGTATTGAGAAGTCCGAGACGACGAGTTGAGCGTGCGGCACGGTGCAACACGACGCGGCGCGACGACGAGGCAGGCTCATCATAATTATGATCCTAGGATAATCTGCAGCTTAGGTATGTTGATCCTGCGATTAGGTAACAGAATCGCGTGCTTAGGTAGCCGCAAAGAATTGCCCTAAAAAAGCAATTGACGAGTAGAAAGAAGAAGAAGAGGTGGAAGAGTATTTGACAAGTCATAAAGTCAGCGGAACCATAAAAAGTCGAGCAGGCACCGCGTGTAACACTTTCCGCTTAAAAGTGCAAAAGGGATGACTGACTAACACTTCGACTGATGCTCCGATGCTCTGAGACTCCGACACTCTGACTCTTCGACTCCTTGACCGGCATCTGGTTGCACGAAACGGTAGAAATTACCATTAAGTTGCGTAAAAAATGCAACACAAAATTCCCTAGAAGCGGCCCAAGGACACATCTCACCCAAAAAAAAAACGCTAGCCTTAAAAAATAAGTCTAAATAAAAAACGTGCGCATGGTAGAAAATAAAAAATAAAATGCGTTGACTTTTTGACTTTACGGTTAACAAAAAAGTCAACTTTTTAATTAGCCATAAAAATGCCAAATAAAAAATGTAAGTCGGAAATAAGCAGGCAGCTACTTAATACGACTATGGCTCTTAGCATTAGGCCTCAACGAGTTGTTAGTGTTTACAGTGTTGCTGTTATTGTTGTTGTTGTTGTTGTTGTTGTTGCTAGATATTGGCTGGTTCGCTTTGAGCTATACGTATAAGTCAAAAAGTCAACCCGTTCGCATTTACATAGTTTGATTGCATCATTTGGCCAAATGGCCATATAACCAGCACATATCAATCAACACACTTTGTATCTCCAACAGTTTATCCCGCTGTTGTTTCGCTATCTGTTGTATGTATCTCTATCTCTATCTGCATCTCCATTTGTATCTGTATCTGTTGCTCGTGTGGCTCTCGCAGCGATTTGCATATTTTTGATTTAACAGCTCGCCACATGATTGCCAATAGATCGCATTGGAGCGAGTCTTAAAACAAAATACGTTTCGTTTTGTCTCAACTCCAAATTGTATACACTAACTAAGGGTATAATGCATATGTTAAGCATTCTTTCTATACAAATTTACAACTGTCTGGCTGTAGTTTATTATATTTCTTATATTTATATACATTATTCCAGATATTAAAGAATAAATCAGCTTACTTATATAAACAGTATAAAATATTCCATTATCAATTCATAATAATCATCGAAGTTAAATATATTTAAGTGTATTTCCACTTCGTTATGCCGCAAATTCCAGCGTTTTGTTAGTTGTCTTTTGTATTTGTTTTGTCATTTTTGTTATTGTAATTATGTGTGAATAATTTGCATTTGAGATGCGCTAACATTAATCTGTTGTACCTTGTTGGTCCACAAAGATAAGATTTGCCACTAAATAAAATAACACAACAACAAAACAGTGAAATGATTTTTCAATTTTTCATTTTTACACACAGCACACAGCAAACGTTAACGTGGCCATTAGCAATTATAAATGGCTAAAATGCTTAGATTGGACTGCATTACGTTCGTAGGCTTTTGTTAAATTATTGAACAATGCATTTTTTATTTAACTTTTTTTATTAATTATTCGCAATGACTTTTAATGTTTATTCTCGCGTTTTGCGTTTCGCTATTTTATAGAGTTTATGATTTAAGGGAGCGTTCTTCTTATATAATGGCATGAAACTAATCACTCTATGAATATTTGTATTTCGACATGCTTTAATAATAACCTACAGCTTAACTATAAAATTGATTAACTGGTACTATAAATATGTTTACCTGATGAGAACTTACAGATTTTGTGTTCGATTCTGATTTATCTTAGTTTATTTTCAATTTTACATAGTTCAATTCGTTTTCCCATAAAATCTTGAACACAAATTGCATCTACCGTCATAAATTGTGCCGTTCTGAACCTATAAAGTAAGTATAGTAAGCTAGAACTATCAAGTGTTGTATGCAAATACAAGACAATCTAAATATTAATAGTTTAAATTGCTTTGTTCATTAAAGATAAATGCTGCCACTTATTACAATATAGAATTGTAATATTATTGAATTCTAAATCTGAATCTTTTAGGACATCACAAGATTCATGCTAACCGAAAGTTTAGCTACAAAATTGGCCAAAAGAAAAGTCAATAAAACTTGTTTGTGCCATTTCTCGAGATCTTCGCAAATATAAGAATTTGACAAGTTGCTGGTTTGGTTTGAGCTGACAAATAACTTATGTTTAATTGTATTAGATAATATGTTTATTACGTTTAGTATTCGCATTTGTATTTTTGAATAATACACCAAACTGGTCTCTTGTCTTTGCTTTCTAAATGATATATGGCTTTCTTTTATTAGTGTTCAATAGAGTATGCGGAGTATGCGTAATGGTTAAAAGCAAACTCTTTCTGAAACTCGTACTTGTGTTGACAATAACGTTATATCATTGACATTGATATTGTTGTAGTATTCTAGAATTATGAAATTATGCAAATGCCAATTATGATCATTCGATTCGAGTGAAAGGGGGTTGATCGTGGCATTTAATACTATTGACAAACATTTGAGATTTCGTTTTCGATTTATAATCGAGCATGACGACATAAATAATAATTACGATAATAATTATGACATTTCGTTTGTATGGCAAATATGTTTTTCTCTAAAGGAATTTACATATATTAAAGAATTTTGCTTTTAACGAAATCCTTTTGCTAGAGATTGAGCCGTGCCTGTGATGGAGTTTCCAGATCGCCAAAAACCAGAGCCAGAGATTGCAAACTTCCCACGGATCAGATCATGACAAACTAACGATATGTTAATGTACCGCAATGTACCACAGTACGTTGATCAGTACCCACATGTTGAAGATTATATTTAACTTGGGCAAAACCCCCTAGCGGAAGTTGAGACTGCAACTGCGGTCGGCAATTGAACAATTTTCCAGAAAAACTCTCTCGCGGTATTTCACACACAATTTGCATGCTCTTCTTCCTCAGTTGCTCTCTGCACTGATCTCGATTAAATCCGTGGAAACGACTTGGTCTTTTGGGACTTGTTTGATTAGATCCTGGCTTTGGAATTTACAAAATTGCACAAGTTGTGCCAGGCACATCACTCACACACACACACACATCACAGAGCTCGACTGCCTGGGCAAAACATGAGCTGCTGATCCTCGTTTAATGCTCGTTAATCCATTTAAGCCACACGCAAGTTAAGCTAACGGGAAATAACGTAGTCAATGAACAGATCGCTGGGAAATTCCTTCCCACAGTGAACACATCTTGTTACGATCTTTATAGTTTATCGTAAGCGTATATCGTAAGCAATATTTGTATTAGCGGGAGTTGATCGCAACTTAATTGTAAATTTAAGATAAATTTAACAAACATTTGAATATCGTAAGCAATATCGTAAAACATTTGAATATCGTATTGAATATCGTATTTCATTTGAAGTGTTCGTAATAATGAGCAGGCAATTGCTAACATCGTTTCCGATCGTAGTTAGAGCAATGATCGATAGAAATCGCAGTTTGTAATGAGAATTTGCTGTGATTTGAGTTGAAACTTCTCTCTAGGCACTCTGATCGTATGATCTCATTTGATATAATTAACTTGAAATCGTTCGAAAGATCACGATTTAAATTATTGTTAAGCATTGTGAGTAACTATTGATTGCCGTTATGTAAGCCGTCTGGCACAGTAACTACAAATTAAATTTGTAATTGTCTATAAGAAAAAACTTACACATATTTTCCAGTGCATCCCCAGAAACTGATCGTGGTTTACGACTTCCGGGTAAGAAAGCGTTGTTAATAATAGAAAACAGAAATTTCTAAAGACAATAAAAATATAATAATAAATATGAATACAGGTGCAAAGCAATTGTAATCAGTTTACGAGTACACGTGTGAGTGGATTCATTGGTAATTTGAATGATGAATATATGAATTCAGTTATCGTTTGAAATGATCTTCAAGTTGGCAACAGGCAACCGGCAACAGGCAACAAATCCACATGGATCGCTATTAAAACTGACCGGATGCATGCCCCGCCCTCGCCCGTTCGCCCGATCGCCCACCCAACTGAGCGTCTGTGTTCTGTGGCAACAAGTGCATAACGCCAGCCAACCAAGTTGCCACACCAAATTACTCAGTTATGCAAAGCGCATTTGTGCAACGATCGTCGATGAAAAACCATCAACGATCGTTGGTAGTTGACGGTACGCCTTGGCATTCAGAACGCGCTGCGTTTCCTGCCCCCAACTCGGGTCAAAAAACTCGCCCACACATCGATGCCACATGACTGAATGAATGAATGGACATAGAGTTCAGTTTTGTGGCAAGCGTGTGTAACTGTTTTAATGCTCAATTAATTGATTCGCCTTTCAAACGAAATTTCAAATGCAGCCCAAGGGCCAGAAGTAAAAGCCATAAAGACGTCTGGCTGGCGCCGCTTGTTAGAATTTAGGGGATTAAACTATTACACAACACGATGCTTAGCTTGGGTTCAATTGATCACTGTACTGTGTACAGACTGTGTGCAGAGTGAAGTCTGTTCCATTTCCAATTAGTTGCACGTTCGTTATGCTAATGATGCCCGCGGGGCCAAAGAGAAGCTCAACTGGAGAGTTGAAGAGTTGGAGAGAAGAGAGCATGCATTTTCACCATATCATGTCCTGGCGTTGCTCTCTTCCGTCAGCTTTTGTATCGACATTCGCAGCGGCTTTTCTTTTAGTTTTCGGTCTTTTCTTCATTTTGACAAACTCTCTTGTCATTTGATTTTATGTTCACACGGGACAATTTATATGCTAATTTGCAGTGGGCATCAAAGGCAGCCGGTTGACTGACGTTCCACTGATGAAGGTGTTAGAGAAGTAATTACGTTGCATTTAAATGCTCAATTAGTGCGAAGACAACGACACAAGAACGACGCACTTCAGCGGCAACCACAACACCAGCAACAACAACAACAACAACAACAACAACATTTACTGAGACCTCCCTTCCCTGTCGCCCTCCCACCTCTCCAGTAAGAGTCTTGTCGGGCGCTTCGTCTGATGATCATTTGTTTCTCTTGATTGCTGGAACCGCGCGCATGTCACAAACAAGCCCAACGAACTTCAAACGAACCCATTCAACACTCAGCACTCCGAACTGAGCGCACTCACCTGCCATTAAAGGCAACTCCCCCATCAGAACCTACTTAGCACAAGTCTTTGCACTGCATATATCAATTTCAAGCTTAAATTTCGCAGGCTTAAATGCACTGACAAAAATAGTAAGAGCAAGTGTGGCTTTGTCATCAGCAACTGTCGAAAGGGTCTTTTAATAAATGTTTCAATTTAATAATATAATATAATATCAATATTTGTAATATTTGTAAGTGGAAATTCAATTGAAATCGAAATGGAATACTTTTTATCTTAACTGTAAGTGTACATCTTCAAAACGCATTCAACTAAAATAGCAGCATTGACTAAACGAAAGACTTTGATAGCATTAAAAGTGTTTGTCCATTAAAGAAGTTAATTGAATTAGCTCTAAAACATAATTAATAAAGAGTTGAATAGTTATAAATGTTTAAAACTGCATTGCATAAGTAAAATTTAATATAACTAAATAAAACAGATTGCAATTGTAATTGAACTCACAACCTGGGCCAACTTATCAAAGCCATTCACTTCACGTTCACTCTCCCCTCGTAAATTTGAATACTTCTTCTACCCTTAACCCATTACACCACTTTAAGCCACAACTTTCGCCCGTGTTGTACAGTACATCAAAATTGCACTCTTTTACTCAGTTATCAGTGCGTTTTAAGCTAAATTTGAGCAACTTATCTTGACACTCGCAGGCATCAAGTGGTGAGTGCAACTTTCCCTTAGCTCCTTTTTAGGTCGCTAATCTAAGCATATACTAAGTGATCTGTAGAAGCACCTACAACTCCAACCTCTCTCTCTCTCTCTCACTCTGACTCTCTCTCTCTCTCTGCTTGTAAAGTCTGTCACACGCTTTCCCAGTGCAAACGGGTACAAAGAAACAGGTCTCCTTCCTTCAAAGCGGAGTGTAGCCTTAAACTCCTAAATTATAATAAACGTGTAATCGTAATGCGTGCTTATGAACATAATCTTCTGGTGATTTGGCATGAATTAGCGATGCTAAATGTCAAAAACGAAATGATATCAATGCAGTTCAAAGCGTTCGCTGACCAACCGGTCCACACAAAAAAAAAAAAAAAAAAAAATCATCATAAAAATCGAATTCGCAATTTCAATTGGAATCCTGAAAACTGAAACTGAAGCGATTGATTCAAATGTGCATGCGAACGCATTTCGCAATAAACTGCAAAGTGTACACAACATGGGAATGGAGAATGGGGATTGGCAGAATGGGAAATGGGGAATGGGGAATGGGGAATTCAGATTGCAAATGGTTTTAAATGGATGGATGCACAGTTATGGTCTTAAGCCTTGGTTGGCCTTGTCTGCACTTGTTCTAGCAGCCGCCTCTTGTTATAGCTAAAATTTGCATTTTGTTTGCCGCCTGATAAACTGGATGATTATACTATTCCCCCCCTCTCTCTCTCTCTATATATATATATCTATATCTCTCTCTTTCTCTTTCTTTCTACCACCATGGGGGCCTCAGAAATGATTATATGATCGCGACGACATTTACGACACACTTTGTGGCTATTTATGCGGTGCATTCAGTCAGGCAAGTTCTCTAACCACTTGGGTGGTATATCGAGCACACACACACCTTTAGTTGGCAACTACACTGAGGGAAATCTAGCAGTGCTTTGGCAATTTATTATAACTTTTTATTGAATTCAGTCTTCCTGCTCCTGCTCCAACTCGATCTGCTGAATGGAAATGTTTCTAATCAATAGTTGTAAGGAATCAGTCGACCTTTTCTCTGTGTGTATCATTGCCAGACTCATTAGCTCTTGGACTCATCTTGGACTGTGGCTACGCTGGGGCTATAAATATTTTGATTTGTTGTGCTGCAGTTTCCAACTGGAGTACTCACAGCGGGTTTCCATTTGACGTTTTAATGGGCCATCAAAACGCTGCTGAGATGAGTAAAGAAGTGGTAGTTGTAGTTGTTGTAGTTGTAGTTGTAGTTGCAGTGGTTGTTGTAGCTGCAGTTGTAGTTGTAGCATTGTACTGTGGTGAGTGGTAAAAGTTCATTCAGCTTGAACTCCAATTGAACTTTGGCAGCAGTTCCATGTTCCAAGTGTTTAATGGTCAGTCAAGTCAAGCAGTAACTAGTAACCAGTAACCAGTAACCAGGCGGTAAGCGAAATGCAAATCTTGTGAAAGCGATCAGAGCAAATTGAAAATCATATTTGTCTTGCCCTCGCTGCTTTCCCATACAAAATGTTTTTGGGGTCTTTGGGTCCGTCCGCCGTAACGGCATTACAATCAAAATGTGGAACAAGTTCAATCGCAACGCCCTTAGGGGCCAAAGCCAAGCCAAAAATTCAAAAAACCAAGGCTGACTATCATCACAAAGCAGGCAGCATCGATCTGCAAACTTCCAACTTCCATCTGCCAATTTCCACCCGCACCAACGAGAGTGGTGAACGCAGTGCAGCACCACTCTCGTGTTCATTGTTTGATGCTTATAGTCTCTGTGTGGGTGTGTGGGTGTGTCCTCCCCCCCTCCTCTGGAGTGGGAGTCTGAGTCTGAGTCCATTGGAGCAGCGCAAACTGGGCATTAGCTAGAGTTTGACTTTTGTGAAGATTTGTTTCACATGCGAGCAGCTTATAAAGATCACTTAGTGTCCAAACGAATATGGAATTACCTTATGAGACTTTCCTTTGCCTTAGACGTTTCGTCTTCCTTTTATATGATCTGTGATCAAAGTTTGCTTAGGAGAATGTATTAATAAATCAACTCTTTGGGAAGTATTTTAATTTAACTTTGCTCTAATTTCCTATAGATTAATGATCAAAGGAAGATCAGTTATTTTGTAGTTATTATTTTTGTTGATCGATAATGAATTATCTTCTGAAAAATTAGCTAGTCATCGGAGTATCTACTCCAATTTCTGCAGATCAGCAAGATATTTATTTATGTGTAACTTATATAGAAAGATCAGTTATACCTTGACTGCTCTTTACGAATCATTGCTGATCTAGCTATAATAATATTGAGCATTATGATCTACAGATGATCTTACTACGCATTTTCTTATATAATTTATTAATTAATCATTCTTTATGATCAATTCCAATTCATCTGTCTTGCTGAAGATCACAGATCTGTAAATTATATATAACTCAAGTAGATGCCATGATCACCGATCTATATATAAATAAAAAGAATATTTATATTTGATAATTCAACATCAGTCAATCAAAGTTGTATCAGTTTTTCTCTGATCTCAATATGGTGATCAGTTCTCCCCAGATTCCATTCGTTTAAGCCCTTTTGAAGATCAATCGTAAACGATCTAAATAAGCATAACCCCAATACGAATTTCGCTCGCTAGAAGCGTTTCCTCCCGATTTCTCACTGTCTAAGCAGTTTGACTAGGCAGTTAAATGCAACGGAAATTGGCGTCAGTCAGTTTCAGTTAGATCAGCAATTAATGATCTGGTTAGGGCATGTCAAAGCCGTTTATCTGGGCTCGTAGTGTGGTGTGCTGTCATATGGCACTGGAAACCGCAGCAACCCGTGACCACTTTTGCACTGCGATCGTGCGGTAAAAATTCCAAGGTTTGTCAGCTCGTTGGCCTTTGGTCACCTGCGCTTAATTTGAGGCAGGAGGGAACCTAACTGAGTGCTGGCTTTGCTACGTTTTGCGGTCCATTGATAGCAACGTTTCGATAAGTTTTTCTCACACACACGAAGCTGTGGAAAAAGTGGAAAAATGGAAAGTCAGGCGATCGCAAAGATCGCAGCGATCAAATATGTTATAGAAAATTGAGCACATACCGCACACAATACAATGCCAAAGAGAGGGAAGGATAGAGCCAGAGAGGCAGTGAGATAGAGAGACACAGAGTGAGAGAGTGGGGGGAGGGGTTGGGTAAAACATTTGCTCACTTTGATTTGTTTATTTCGCTGCCACACGAATCTTGCAGCTCCCTGGCAGAAGTCAGCAGACGTCTCCTGGCCACAACTTGACCTTTCACTGCACCGCAACAGCGCCGATTTTGCCGGAAGCGCTCACCCAAAATATATCACCAAGCGAATATCTTAAAAAGCAACAGCAACAACAAAATAACAAAAAACAAACGTATATAAATGTTGATTGGAGCAGCAGCCACAACAATGAGAGGGCACAGCCCGTGACTGGACTGAAGCCTGAGCTGAAACTGAAGAGATGAAGAGGAACAACCATAACAACAACAACAACAACAACAACAACAAAATAGTAAACAATATCTGTAAAAATAAAAACGCCCAACGCCGCTGCCAGTTGCAAGCAGCGAGTTGTAAGTTGCAAGTTGCAAGTTGCCAATGCCAAATGCCCATTGTTGTCTTGCAAATGTAATGCGGCCCCCGGCGATGAACCAACCAAACCGAGTTCAATTTGGTAGGCAGCCCACTATAGAAGTAGAAGTGGCATGCAGCTCTGCCACACTGCCACTCTGCCACTCTGCCACTCTACCGCTCTTCAACTGGCCAGGCCAACAGCGCCCAACAATGCCCAGCGAAACCCGAACGCATTCAACATTGTGCACTAGTTAAATCATTTGAAAAATCACTAGAAGTGAACTTACAGTACTGTGCCCAGCCCTTGTCAGTGTTGCAGTTGCAGTTGCAGTTGCAGTTGCAGTTGGTGGCAGCTAGTGGATGTGGTAGCTGAATGTCACTAGTTGTCTGAGAGCTGATCTCAGTTGACACTCAGGCAGAGACAGAGAAATAGAGAGAGAGAGAGAGAGACGGAAGCCAGTGATCCTTTTCACAGCTTCAATTGATATACATCAACAGTTCCTTAACTCAAATATCCTTTAGCTTATCTAAGAGCTCTCACAGTTGGGAAAGCCAAGTAATTAAAGATGTAAGAGAGCTATGAATGTTATATAGAAAATGTTAGATATGTTTAGCAATTCTAACTAACTAAATACTTAATTCACAGCTCCCTAAAGCGAGCATAGCTTATGTTATGTTCAGCATATCTGAAATATATATAGAAGTGATATATCTAAAGACAGCGTAGTTAAATTCCCTTTTAATACTAAATACAAGACAACAGCATCTTCTTTAGAGTAGAAATTGCATGAGAAGACGCGTTTACTTTCAATTCAACTGAAAGTATTAACTGAAAGCTAGACTCTTATAGCTAAGCTGGCAATGTTATTGATCTAAGCCCGGAAATACTGTATGCTCCATAACAAGCTTCATATAAAAATACTATGAATAGGAATATGCATTAATTGAGTTGCTGTTTAAGCCCAGATAGAGTAATGTAATCAACTAAGCTTGATTAATAGAAAAGGACTAAAGAGAAAGCTAATCTAAGAGCATTTAGAGTGCCTGCTGAGTTGAGTTGAGTTTAATTGAAGTAAGTTGGCAATAGCTTTGCTGTACTTGAACTAAATTGTTAAAATCAATACAGAAAAACAACTCAATTCACTGGCTGTTAGTAAAGTTCTAAGCTAGTATAATCAATTGATAACATCATAATGTAACTCATATAAATGTAGAAACAATTGCTTTAAGCCTGCTTAGATATGCGAGTATAGTTGTGCCATTTGTCGAAATGACTTTTGAGTTGTTATCGCTCAATTGATGGACTTGGACTGCGATACGATCAAAGGCATTCCTTGGGAATGCTAGACACAAGTGCCTGTCATCGAATGGGGGCCTAGGCCATAAAATGCTATAAATTACTCTATTCCAGCTTTAACGCAGAGCTATCGCCACGGGCAATCTGAAGAAACAACTGGGGAATACTCGAGTCCATTCAGCTGGGAGCAACAGGGGAAAGGGGGGTAGGTGATGGTGCTCTGGGCCTGAACAGACGTGCACTCCTTACAAATTATGTTTAATTAAAATTTCTGTATTAAATATGACACAATGCTCCGAATTCCGGCGCGAAATGTCTACCCATGGTAGCAAATGTCTGATATATAATTATTATGGCACCCCGAGAAGTCCCCGATGTGACCAGCGAACCCAAAAACGACAGCACGTCTGTGGAGCCAGCTAGAGCCTGGTCAGAGATCTGTCCTTGCCCCCAGTACTAAATGCATCAGCAGGCGCATCATTTATGATTTTATTTTATTTATAAAATGCTCAACATTCTCCCTTCTCCTGCGGCTGCGGCTGCGGCTGCGGCTGCTTGCGACAATGTCGATGATGATATTTACAATTTTTTGCGTACATTTGTCGCATTGTTATGGGCCTGGCCAGAAGCCGTTGGCTCTGACGCTGACTCTGACTCTGTTGCCCATTCGCGCCCCATTCGAGCCAGACATTGTCCATATCTGGTGTTATGACAAATGCTGTATGTAATTATTGTATATATTTTTGTGGCATTGATCACACAGAAGGACTCGCTTCTTTCTTAGCATCTTCCCTGCCCCATGCCCCAATGCTTCAACCAGCAAAAAGATATCAGATATGTCGCATATTAATAACGCCCCGGATGGTGCACATTTCGTGTGCTGCGTTTTGTGCCTTAATTAACCCTTTTTAAATTGGGCATAATTAGGCTGGCCAATGCACTGCACAAAAATATTATAAATATCTTTATAAATATTTATTATGGTATTATATTTTTAATAACAATATTAAACGTTGACTTTAAATTTAATTAATATTTGTAATTACTTTTATTAAATAATAAATTTTAATACAAAGTTAATCTAAAACTTCTGATATTAATTTAATAATATTTTACCTTTTATTTATAGATTTTATACTTTGCTTGTTTTTTGTTTATATTCTTTCAATTTACTCCAATTATTTGTGCAATTAATATAATAAATAAATCCATTCTCAAAACTCGTATAATTTAATAAACTTTTTTATATTTTTCAGAAATAAAAACATTAACGCTTATATTTAAAATAAAATAAATAAATAATAATAATGAAATATATAATAATAATACTATTATAGTTCTATTTAGATTTTAAATTTATAGATTTATTTTTAATTGAAATCCTTTTTTATATATTGTTTGTTTTGTTTATATTCTTTATTTACTTAAATTATTTCGGAAATTAATTCAATAATAATTATTATTATTAAAACTCTTATAATTTCTTTGATTTTCTCGTATTTTTTAGCATTAAAAAACATACAAAATTATATTTATAATAAATAGAAATAATCAATAAATAAATTACATTTAAGTTAAATAAAATAAAATAAAATAAATAAATATTCATTAATGTATATTAAAAATTAAAATTAAAAATGCTTTGTTTATTTACATATTTTTAATTAACTAAAGTCGTGAATTATCTATGAATAAAATTAAATAAATGTGAAATTGTTAAAAATTGTATT
>JAEIFK010000688.1:1147500-1150000 GCA_018901825.1 Drosophila funebris
ATACCTTTCCCCCCTCTCCCACAAATCACACCTAAAAAGGAAACTTATAACGCCCATATTACTTAACGTAGACATTTCTAACTTAGCATGTGCTTGAAGCATATCATTTAGAAGCAATGCTGAAAGTTTCATCAAGATCGGTCCATAAAGAAGAAAGAAATTCAAAAAAGAAAAGTGAGAAAAACTTCCGTTACTCATTTTTTTCCCGACATTTTTCAAAAGTTACTCAATTTTTAGTGCTTCTTGTTCAGATTGAAGAGGCGATTCGAATGGATGAAAAAAAATATTCTAGACGTTTCGTTTTCGAAAAAAACGGCGAAATAAAACAAAAAATTAACAATTTTTGGTTTATTAATTCGCCGTAAAGTATGCTTTAAAATAACTAAATGGCGCAATTTCCGACTTAACATTTCACACAGCACTGCTAACAGACCTGTGCTGTTAAATTTTGATATAGCAATCAGCTTTGCAGCATGCAGAGCAGTTACATAGCAGCCAATCGTATAGATAAATGTTAAGTTTTGGCGCAATTTTAATTACAATTCAAAAGTTGCAAGTCTGTTAGAGAACTACAATTAGTTTTAATGCGTGGTAATGACACAAACAAAAGTTAATATACATATTAAATGTGAATTAAATACAGTTATCTGATTACATATTAATTCAACTTTAATTTTGGAATCGACAGAGTAATTTCTATAAAAGGCGCTGCATGTTTCAAATTCGATTAATGTCCGCCACATTATCATGGATTCTCGCATTTTGCTCTTAATTCTCAACAGTCTGACTTTTCTAACGATAAGTCAGACTAAGGTAAGAGGGAAAGTATTTATTTTAAACTGACGAAATTAATATTCTTTCTAAACTTTTACAGCGGCCTTTCACAATTGAATACAACAACTTTAAGTGCAAAGTGCTTGATCCCATGTGGGTGCAGGAACTCAATTGTACGCTCCATAGAAAGCGCATTTATCCTTCTTTATCTGTGCATTTTAAGCTCGCTAAGCAAGTTAATGAGTTTAATATACTATTCAATGTAGAAGTTATGAGAAAGGATGACAGCAAAATGAACATAGGACGCCACACACTTGATGGTTGCAAGTTTCTCAGCTCCTTTTATGGCAATAACATGTATGGCAAGTTCTTTCAACGCATTCAAAGTGTCAGCAATCTACCCAAAAGCTGTCCAGTTGCAGCCGTAAGTTATTAATACTATTAACAACTATAAAATAATTAATATATAATTTTAGAATCAACATTTTGAGATACACAACTATACAATACTAGCAGACGAGTATCCACCAGTTGTGCCAGCAATGTCACATCGTTTGGGGCTAAAAATACAAGTCGAGAATAATGTAATTGCAGATATTGATCTTGCTGGCTCCATTATATATTAATCATATATTTCAAATTCAATAATTAACGCTTAACGTTTGTTATTATTGTAAACAATATATATAATTGTGTGTGTGTAATAAATGCAGAATACAATGCAGAACATTAATACATTTTTATTTATTTATTTATATTTATAACATCAAATTGTTTATAACGTTTGCCAAACGACAGCACAACTAAGCTTTGTATATTTGTTAAATGTTAATCAGCAGTCACACGTTTACATGAACCGGGTAAGGAATTACATAGCAAACAGTCTTGTAACTGAAGCGTTTACAGTGGCGCACTTTTTAAAAGAAAACCAAGCAGAGAATAGATTCTGTCATGATATAAGCGCAATTAGGTTTAAAGCCCACAATTATTAAAAGCACAATTATTAGTTGTGACGCATGTTAATGATACGCAAAGCGAGTAAAAACCGTAATAAGCATATTAAAAATGCGTTAAGCTTATTAAATGGAAATATGAAATGCATTTAATGGCATTATAATGTTTAGTTTCTTCCAGTTGAATTTATTTGTTTGTTTTATTAGTTTCGATCTGCGCTACGTGGTGCCATCTGATCTGGTATCGGCACTCAAATTATGGATTATCGCATTTTATTGTTGGCTTTAGAATTTCTGACTCTTCCGATCTCAAGTCAGACTAAGGTATAATGTAAAGATTGTTTATAATATAAAATTGATGTTTATATTCATTTTGACAGCCACCTTTTACCATCGAAATCAACAACTTTACATGCAGAATACTCGATCCCACAATGGGACATGAATTAACATGCTTGCTCCATAGAAAGCGCATTGTTCCCTTGTTATCGGCACGTTTTAGCCTCAAAAAGACAGTCAACGCATTTAATCTATTCTTCGACTTAAGTATTATGAAAAAGGATAACAACAAAATGAGCTTAGGACGTCACAAACTCGATGGTTGCAATTTTCTGAACTCGTTCTATGGCAACAACATTTTTGGCAAGTTCTTTAAACGCATTCAAAAATCCAGCAATATACCCAAAAAATGTCCAGTTATAGCGGTAAGTATGCCGTTTGTTTAAACTATTATTAATGATGTTCATTAAATATGTTTTAGGACAAGCTCTTTG